>JAMKCH010031413.1:0-20597 GCA_023653785.1 Ophioderma brevispina | reverse complement strand
CATGGCATTAAAGGTACTATCCCCGTCCAAAATCGCCCCCTTTGACTCGGCGTTAAGATACGCATTGATGAACGCATTTAACCCCTGATGAGATGATTGGCTGATCTGTTACCGTTTGATTGTCGGATGGTACGGCTTGTGAATCGATTCGAGTTCACATTTAAAAAAACCGTGGCACCTTATGTTATTCCATCATTCAAAAGTTACAGTGTGTTACAAAAAGGAACTTACGTGGTTTAATTGCCTTTATTTCAATCAGATCCAACCGATCCGATGAAAATTCATAGATCGTGGACAAATATTAAGCACACTATTAGTGATTGCTAAATCAGCAATCGAAAAAATCATCAAAAATCAGATTTTTGCAATGAATGTAACAAGTACGGTTACCCTAACATACCCGCAATAGTGATAAAGACCAGAAGCAACCTATAAGGACAGAATCGGAGAATTTAGTCAATACTGTCCGTTCGGAGACACGTACTACAACACGTAATTGAAAGGGAGCAATCTATCTTGGAACACTGCCGTTTTCTTCCTTTCTGGCAATTCTACAGCTGGAAAGGGTAACTTATGGAATTCTACAGACTGATCCTTCACTTTGAGCTAGTCCTTACAAATTTCAAATATTTTTCACAAATCACTGATTAGTGTCTGTAATAATGGCATTTGGAGCTTCAAAAAAATTCCCAAAAGAAGTGCAAAACACGCAAACCATTAGTCTCATCACAATAATTAACCTTTCGAATATTCATTCAAACTTGTTCACTGGTCTTGAACGCGAAGTAATTTTTTCAAGCATCGCCGCTTTTTCTGAGTATTAATTGTCTATCTTGCAAGGTGAAATATATAACATTTAATTAAACAAAAACGGCCTGTTTTTAAAACCACTCAATGGAATTAGAATGAAAAATATTTTGATTTTTTTACATAGGTACCAATATAAAATATATTAAACACCCATATAGCAGTTTATCGCCTGTTAAAATATTTCGGAGCAAGCCCAGGTAATCCTTAAGTATGGACACTTTCGTCCACGTCAATGCATGGATGCCTAGGTAACATAGCGAATAAACCTTAGGAAAACAAAATCTTAAATTACAGAACAAATTTAATTGAATTAAAAAAGTACTTTCAAATTTGTCCGAACAAACTTGAAAAAAAAATGTCCACAAATTTAACTTTTTGCCAAGGTTTATAAAAAAAAAAAAACAAGCAACCACTCGGAACCTATATATATAATCCAGCATGTTTGGAAGAGGATCGATATTTGAACATAAAGGCTGACTCAAGAGATTTCGAAATATATACTTTTTGTTGTAGTAATTAAAAATAGTCAATAGAACTAAAGATAGTCACCGAAAATGCTCAATTCCAAAGTTTGAGATGTCAGATTTTTCGTTTTGAAAATTTATATACAAATATTAAAAAAATCAAAAAACTAAAAAATTAAAAAAAAAAATCCGGATCCGAAATGTTATAAACAACTTGTGATTTTCTATATGAATGATAACCATTATGTATGTATTTATTCAACATATTTAAAAATATTAAAAATATGGACAAGCCTTATGTTCATGCAAAACACGATCCCCGTGAACAAGTGCCGTTTGTCAGCGACCGTGGGATTGCGAATGGGGTCAAAGGTTTTTGGTCGTAGAGGTCAATCTGTGTTACACCCCATATGAGTTCTTTCAAGACCAGAGGTTCTGATGATTAATCTGTCAATGTGTGTATCTAAGAGTATCTAAATACGTGCAGGGTAAAGCAGCGACCTTGCTGATCGAAACATCGAAAAAAATCACCCATAAATTTTTGAATTTTGGTTATTTTGAGAATGGCATGGTTTGCCCTATAATACCTGAAGTAGGATGGCTTGAAATCCGTGTATTATGATTAAAGACAAGACCAGGCACTTGTATCTGTTTTTGTAATTGTCTTACTTTTTTTATTTTTTTCAGTTTTTTAATTTTTTGAATGTTTTAATATCCAGATTTATAAGCGTAATATGTGCACCTTGTCCTGTACAGTTTGACCCCCAAATAAATATATTGATCTTTGTTTATTCTATACTAGTTTGTAAATCACAAGTATCTGTTTGGTAGATTTCGACGTCATCGCGGTATGGATATATGCGGGAGACGTATGAACAAATTTCCTAAATACTTCATTTTTCACTATTTTGGTGTGGTTTTTGTTACTTATTAAAGTAGTTATATGGAATTGTACATATAATACTTAGCTTTGATTTTTAAGCTATAAAAAAATTTTCAGTTTCTTTTTAATTTGCTCGCATGATCGCTTCTTATTCCGTCAAAGTCTGACTCAGAGATTTTTGAAACATAATTTTTTTTTTGTGTGTGTTTATTGAAAATGCCCAATTCCAAAGTTTTGAGAGGATCGGATTTTTCGTTTGCATGCAGTAACATTTCTGTGTAGTATACAATGCCATAGGATATACTGTGTATAACTAAATTTCCGGATCCGTACATTTAAATAACAACGTTGCGATTTTCTAAGGATTCGCTTTGAGCTAAGCTTATTTCACACAGTGTTTAATATATTTGACCAGCTATGTATATGCAAAAAACACAAGTTGTTTGAAAATTGAGGGCTCCCTTGCCACACACACAGACATTCGCCCACATACTACCAAACTAGTTCCCACGTTGTCCTAACACAATGATACTCGAGACCTTTTTTTTTGCTCAAAGAGCACGGACTTTAGTCGTGGAATGTTTTGCACATTTGGGAATTTGACCTGGACCCTTAACCATTGGTCCACATAATTACAATGTAGACTTTATTTCATCTTTCATTTTCCCTACATGTTGCTGTATGGTATTTTTTTCCAATATGGGCAATTTTTGATATTTGGCTATTTTGACCGTTGACCCCTAAACGATGGGTCCCAGAGCGGGGTCACTGTGAACTCTTTTTCATATTCTCGATGCCTCACGATGACACAATTTATATTAGTCAAGTTAAGCTTCTCGATTTGACCCCTAATGACCCTTGACCTTTTGAGCCCCATGTTTGTGAGCACAGATAATAGCTTTACCACAGTGTTTTGTGACCAAATATGCCATTTATACTAATTTGGTTGATGAGTTATAGTGTATTTTTTCATATTAAATAGCTCATTTTGCATATCTTACAGACGACTCTTGGCGGCACTATTCTCATATGATTCTCTCACTCTGTCCGCAACTTTTGCACAGACATCACCTATCCAAGTCTTATCGTTTTTGAGATATGCATTTTTGCATATGTATTAGATATGGCCGCCATTTTGAATGTTATAATCTCCGATCGTTTATCTGTGTACAGCTTATATAGGATGGTCTAATGATCTTGTGAACAATTTTGGAATCTATAGCTTGTTGTCCTGTAGGACAAGTAGGCTTTTAAGATTTTACAAAATGGCGCGCTCCGGTTACCTGATCTTTGACCCCAATCTTAGTACACCCCAATATGAAGGCTTGGGTCAGTGTTCTTCTGCCCAATTTGGTTGATATGGGGTTAACCGTTGGTACTAGTAGTAATTTTAGGCGCATTGGCAAGAAGAATCAGAAGAATCAAAAGAAATGACTGGAATACAAGACCTTAGTCGTTGCCCGACTAAGGTAAAGAAAGAAGAAATGACTGGAATACAGGACCTTTGTCGTTGCACGACTAAGGTATAGCAACAAAAGGACGCATATATCTACACTAAGGGCCGTAGCAGGATTGATTTTTTACGGGGGGTGCGGCTCTTCGCCCCCCACAAAGTGGACCTTTTTCTTGAAAAATGGACCCTAACCCACTTAACATGGTTCCATTTTGGCGTTTTGAAATCTTCAATCATTCAAAAAGTGGACTTTTTCGTCATATTGTTCTAGTTTGGCCTTTTTCCCCTTTTGTGAATTGGGGGGGGGGGGGTTGGCGCCCCCGCACACCCCCCCCCCCCCCCCCCCCCCCCCCCCCCCCCCCCTGCGTACGGGCTGTTCTACCTGGAAAACTTATTGAGAAGTACCACTTACCGATATTTCAACTTCGGTAGACCTTGGATGCCCCACGGTAGATGTTTTGGATGTGGTGTTATTCCTAATGGTCTCACGGGTAAATCAAAAGCGGTACAAAAGGAAATTAAATGGAACATCAAGGTAGTTGTTGACAAATATATCTCTCTGCTGGCAGAAGAAGGACATCGGGTAGGTTATTACACTAATAATGTAACCGGGGGGGGGGGAAATTAACATATAGTAGATTCAACCCATCGTGTCACCATAGGAAACGTTTGGACAGCGTCGATTTAGTTGAGAAGGAGGCAGAAAAAGAAAACATGTGGTTTTGATTCACCTGTTTCATAACGGGCGCCCAAAGTCATTAACATTAAAGGTGCAACGAGAGTTTGAGATTTTGAAGCACCCAAATATTACGTCATATAATAGTTATTCATACAGATTATTAGACACTCATAAAAACTTCCCTTTGTATTTGGACTACAGTAATGTCTTAAAGAGAGAAAAGGGTTGATTTTGATTTTGCTTATATTTCAATATTCAAAACATGTATTTGCTCCTCTAAAAAATAAAAAAAATATAAAATTTTGTATGTGAAAGAAACACTTCTCAGCTTAACCGTTCAGAGGGGATATTTTTAAGGATTTAATTCACATCAGGGCAAAAATCAATACTTTCAATTCTTTTATGGACACCCTGATATGTGAAATCTCTCGTTGCACCTTTATTACCTTCCATTGATTAGTAAGAATGGCTTTGAGAGTAATTATGTTTACTCGCTTCGCGTTGATACGTTCGTCCTGGCGTTTTGGGTACTATTCCAAAGTCGGAGAGGGGCTCTACGGGAAAATTAAAGAATTCAAAAAAAAAATTGCACCGTGCACACCGGATCTTGGAGGACACTCAGGTCATGTAACTCACTCACTGGCCAAATACATTTCATTCATTGTATGGAAACGCATACAGTGATTTCAGGCCTTCTTAGCATTGCTCACAATAAAATGATAACAGAAAGTCCCTGCGCCTCATTGAAATTTTTCACCTCCGCAAGAATGGTGACATATCTAGATAAATGATTATAGTAAAACTGGTGTTTAGCCACTGAAACTTTCATTAAGCATAGAAGTGATTTTCTCTGGTATCGGTTCCATGTTTCATAGATGTTGCGTGGGAATGTTAATTTCTGTCCATTGAACATACCCCTCTTTCAATGCCCCTACCTTCCGCAAAATACTAGAGGTGACACGATTGGTTGAATATACTTCTATAGTTTACGGGATAACTCTTCGTCTACTGCTGCATCATGAAATGGCCGTGTGCATGTAAGTGATAACATTTTGAAGTGGTTCGAGGTGACGCAACGCAGTAAAGAAGAATGATGAAAGATATTGGAGAATGAGGGCACATGTGGTCCAGTGGATATGACGGACGACTCATGATTGTGAAGGTTTGCGGGTTGGAGCCCCGGCTTGCAGGTAATGTGTGGTGCACTGGGCAAGGAACGTTACCTCGCTTCTGCCTCGTCGACCCATGCGATATTCGGGTAGCTGTTAGGCGGGATATTACAATCTAGTGCTGATAGGATGTGCGCTTGACCGGCTGCCGACCTAGGTGATGCGAAGCGAATGGTGACGATTTCCCTGATGGGAAGCGTATAAAAATAGCGCACAGCGCTGTGATCTTGATGAATTGGAGCTTTATACGCCCGTGTATTATTATTATTTCTAATAATTGAACAAAATCGTTTTATTATCCGAAATGAACCTGTGTCGCAAAAAACAAAAGAAACCAATAAAAAAGAATGTGATTGGACAATGTAATTGTCTAAGGAAGCTATACAAAAGTAACAAATCCGTGGATTAAAATGGAAAAAAAAGTGATACAAGTTTAAATCGCCAGAACACTCTGTCAATATGTGTACTTTAAGGGATATTTTCGTGTCGGAAACCTAAACGAAATTCACTTCAGAGTGATAATTTTCGGGGTTTTTTCTCTTCATGAAATAGTAGGCGCTTTAAGTTTTTTCTTTAAAGAAACCCGGGTGTGGCCCTCCTTTTTTGTAATAAATAAACTCTAAAACACTTACAGGTCATGGAGACGAAAAGTGTGGCCATTCATGACATTACGGGTAGAGGGGAGGATAGACCCCCACAAATTAAATATTTTTTTCAAAATTGTTTTTTCAAGTATCAACAGAGCACATTTTTCTCTTTAAAAATACTCTTATCCCATTCAAATCGGACATTTGGTTCGATAGTTATGGTCAATTCTACTTCACTGTTTGATGTAATTGCTTGTCTCAAAACAATAGAAAACAAAGGAAATGTAGTGTCGCAAATTTCTTGTTTCTTATTGTTTTTCACCGAGCTATTTTTAACATTTTTACTTTTAACATTCCGTTACTTCAAAACGGAATATAGTTTAAGTCTGCAAGTAGTATCAACATTTTCAAAAATTCATGTACTTTCTAAATCTGTTTTCAAAATTGCTTTTAAACCTAAAATAATTTGCAATTAAGTGTTTCTAGATTTAAAAAGCTTTTTCTTGTATTACATTTTTTCATGAGTTTGCGATCTTTACAAAAAATGTGCAGGCAAAACTACACCCCCTATAGAGCTGAAACTTTGCCCAAATGATCTTTAGACCAAGAGCTGTGATTTGGTCTAACTTTCAACACACTAGAGTTTGAAATATTTTAGGTTTGGTCAGATGCTCAAAAATTCATGTATGTCAAATCATACTTTGGTATACCCTACCCCCTCCATATGTGGGATGTTCTTCAAAGTAGACCAATGCATAGATCTTTTCAAAAGCTTTAATTTGACACCTCAATCAACTTTCTGTGACATTTTATTGCGGAGCTACATTTTTTCAAAACCTGTGTAATTTGCGCTAATTAATATGCATATTAGCTAATTAATATGCATGAAATTTTAAATTGCAGGTTTTTTGAGTACTTTGTGATATACTTATTATTTACCCAAAGACTTAAGTTTTTATCATGTTTCTTACGAAAAAAAAATGTCAATCCCTCCTCTTCTACCTTATGTATAAAACAATTTAGTAATTGATGTTATCCCGGGGTGGTTTCTTAGGCGTTTCCTGGTACCCATTAGCGTTCCAGGGTTTCTGAAAGGGACTCCTAACGGGGCCAATTTAAACGTATCGGTCGTCATTCATTTTTTGGGCAAGAACAATCAATTCCATGATATCTTACAGGAATTGTAAAAGAAAAATACTATACAAATGAGGCATGGCTGTAACCAGGTTTTGTTTTAGGAAATTCCAAATCACGGGGGAGGCAATGACATAGGAAAGATTTCCGGGTATGTGCGGGCCCTTAGACCCCATTTCGCGCCTCTGGTAACAGTTTTAAGGTCCCATGCAGTTGAAGCTTAATTTAGGGTTCTTAGTGTTCTTTGGATTTTTTTTTTTTTTTTTTTTTTGCCCCAGAAGGTGAATTGAACTCCCCAAATTCAGTTCCCAAATGCCAAACTTTTTTTTCCCAACTTAGAACCTAACAATGCTGTAGGATTAGAGTCGACGTGTTAATCCACTAATCGGAAATTGACCTTGTACCGAAAATCATTCCCTCAATGCAATGGCGATGGAACATCTTTTGTAATAGAAACCGGGATTAGAGAGTTGGAAATTCCGTTGAAAAAATTGAAAAAAATCTACATTTGGAGCATATTATAAAGAGAAAGTTACATACGCAATTTGTTTATCGTTCTTTATAAGGACAATCTGGAAATCGGTCACAAACCTTGAGTTGACAAACATGTATCCTAACGGGGCCAATTTAAAGTTAAAAGAACCCTAAGGGAACAGTTCGGTGCAAAGATGCCAGTTTTCAGTAGAAAATATGCCCCTAACAGGCCCCAATTTGCTGTTAATATCATTCCCCTAGGGGCCTGTATTCAACGCAATTCTTCTTCTTGGTAATGAGGCAGCAGCAGCTAAAAATGTTGTAAGCGGTGAGGCAACTCACTGTGGGTGGGTGGGGTTAGAGAAATCTATGTCCAACCGGCGGACGAAAGGTAGGGCACTCATTGAGAATGTGTCCGCAGTCGTGATGGAGAGCCACATTGGCAGGCTGGCGATGGCCGCAGTCCCCCAAGGTTGCATATTGCTGTTGAAGCGACCGACTCCTGTGAGAAACGGGTTAGGTGACCCATTCCTTGCGTGTGAGGATTGCTGCAGGTGGTAGTTGGCTAGGGTGTGATAGGAAGAATTGATCGGTTTGGAATATCAAGCCAGGCAGTATTCCAGTCTGAAGATGTTAAATGGGGAACTGGAGGTTTTAGCGGCCTGTCGGCAGAAAGGTCGGGCGGGGAGCGCAGTCTATGTCTCCCGAGTGGTGTGATTCTTTGACGGGTTTGTTGTCTGCAAGCAGGTGCTGTGTCCAGCAGGGCCTATTATTCAATAGTTGGTGCGTGTGGTGTTCTCTCCGATGTGCTGCAGGTGCAATGCCTGAAAGCACTTGGTAGGAATTCAGATGGAGTAGGACGGACGCAGCCAGTGTTGGTTCTCAAGGTCTCGTTGGTACAGATCCAGCTTCTTTGTGTGAGAGCAGCTGTTGCACCATGCTGGGGCGGCACATATTCAGCAGTGCTGTAGACCAGAGCCAAGGCAGTGGTGCGTAGGGTCGTTGGGTGGCACCCCATGGAAGATCCAGCAAGTTCGGCACAGGAGGTTATTCCTCGAAGATCCTGGCGCATATGGACTCGAGTGCTGCCGGTATGTAGCTGCCGAGTCACGCTTCGCTCCCAGTAGGTTGGTGTAGGATTGTATGCAGAGGCGCTCCATTGAGGTTGATTTGAGCCTGGCGATGAGCCTCTTTGGTGGTTGAGGGGAAGGCAGTAGCGGTGGGTCTTGGCTTCACTCAGCTTCAGTCTCCAGGTCTTCAGATATGCTGAGCAGTAGGCCCATGTCTGAGTAAGTGTTGCTCTACTTCGTCCAGTTTGCTGTCCGAGTGGAGGAGGGCCAGATCGTCGGCGTAGCCATATTGTCTAGATGTGTTTGAGGGAAGTCGCTGATATACACGTTGAAACAGCTAGGAGCCAGTACGATCCTTGTGGTAATCCGTCATCAGGACGGACGAGGGATACGTCTGTCCACACTGGCTTGAGAATGAAGCTGACGGTTTGCAAGCAGTGTACATATGAATGTACAAGGTGACGATCCGGGATGTCCTGAGAAGCTTGAGTGTCAGGCACTGGTGCCACACGATGTCGTATGTTGCAGTAAGGTCTACCAAAATGACGCCTGCCTTACGGCGCTTTTCAAAGTTTCCTCAATCTCATTTGTGAGGTTTACAATCTGGTGGACATTGTCCGGGCCCACGGCGAAATCCGGCTGTTCGTCAGGCAGATTGGGATCGACGATGGGCTCCAACCGGGCCAGGATTAGCCTCTCAAGGAGTTTGAAGGAGACACACACAGTCGTGATATTGGGCGGTAGTTCTTAGGGTGGTCGCCAGGCTTGTTTGGTTGAGGGAGTGCGATGAGAGTAGCTCTCCTCCAGATCTTGGGTAAGGGAAGGGTGGTGAGGCAACTGTGTGAAAAACTCCTGGAACCAATCTAGACATCTTGGGCCGCATTGCATCAAGAACTCTGGCTGGTCTGTTATCCAGGGCCCTGGCCTTTCCACTCTTTAGTGGCTGATAGCAGAGGTAAGCTCATCTAGTGAGAAGGGTGTTGAAAGTGACCCGTCCACGCCAGGGGCTCGACGAAGTTTGGTGACTCTTTTTTGACAGAGCGAGTTTGCTCCTTAATCAATGTTCTTGAAACGACCGTTTGCGAGGAGTTTGCTCCATCTATTGATTGGCAGTCACTGGACATTCCGATGGATTAGAAATTCTGTCGGTGATACGGTTTATAGTCCTCCCAGGCCTCCGGTCTGGAGTGGGTGAAGTCGCTTCCTTGGACCGTCCTCCCTCCCCAGCGCTCACGGTGTTCCTGTCCCAGCAGTTTGTCAGATCTGAAGCCTTGATGAAGCTTCTTCCCCTGGTTCAGAATTCCGGAAATCATTGTAAAGAGTATTCCTCATCCCAGGATGGGATATAATGCGACGGCAGCCACGTGTATGTCTTCTTTGCTATGTTGAATAAAGAGTTGGCACAGTGCTGTGTAAGAATTGTCCAGGTGGAGGAGGTTGGTGTCCGGGAGGTTGGGCACTTCCTAAATATCCACCAGGATTTCTGAACTGGTCCCAGTCCTGCCTTGCGGAAGTTCCACCTTTTCACTGACTTTGTTGGTACAGGCTTAGCTAGGCTCTCCTGAGCATCAGTGATGGTCCTGTGTTTTGGGACTTCGACAGCGGTCGAGAACAGTACGGTTAATGGAGATGGTGTCCATGTTTTGGAAAAGCAAGGTCAGGGTTGGTAGACGTATTCCACCTACCAAGTGGAAAGTGTCTGGTTGCTTGGGGTCGTGCAACAGTTGTAGCACCGGATTTTGAGGCCCAGTCCACTAGAGTAGCCCCCAGGGTTGGTTTTTTTTTTCCTGTAACCCCCAGGTAAGGCTATGGCTATTAAAGTCGCCATACCCCCCACCTCCTAAGCATTGTGCACCATCAGGTTGGTAGGGAGTGCTGCTTTGGGCCGATGGTTTTAGGCTATTAGTGAAAATTAAATATAACTTTAAGAACCAATATTACAAACATAACATTGTTAAGAAAAATGATACACTTATTTTGATCACTGGACCATTCACACGCCTAACTGAATTTGCTCTAACCCTAGCGGGACTAAAGAGATTAGTGTTAATTTGACACCTCTATACGCTAGTTCCGCAATATATAGAAGCGTCCCGCTTTTTTGGAACTGGCTAGGTCCCTGACCATAAATTTACGAACCCTCCCCGGGAGTGTATCATTCGCTCATATAAGAGAGAAAAAGCGGGAAAAGATACGGCAAGATGAGAGAAGATAAAATACTGAGAGAAGTGAGAAGAGAAAGAAGGATGGGGAAAAGTGAGATGGGAGGAGGTATATCTGTAAAGCACACTTACAGCATTACCAAATCGTGATGACTTTCACATATTCCTGTGACAAGTATCCCAGGCTGTGTTAGATATCCGCCCGCTAGTTCCTGAAATGAGAATTAGAAAAAAGTAACACACAATACGAGTTACTAGAGTTCATGGTTGGCTATGGAAATATTGTGGAAACCGAGGTACCGAGTTCTTTATTTTCAATTGATGTATTGTGAGTAATTATGTCGATAAAAATGTAGCGATATCATCCGTAGTAAATTGTATCTGAGCTGCTTTTTCGAATGAATGTTGTCAATAAGTTAATTGAACAAGCTTAATAGAGTCTACTCATCTAAAATTGATAGAAAGCAGTGATCAACAGTGTGTTTATGTTGGGAATCTGTTACAAAAACCCAAAAAAAATGTGCTTCCAACTTTCGAATCTGATGAAGTTTTTGTGAGAAATTTTCTGAGTTTTTCAGTCAAAAGAATCATGGACATACGTAACAATTTCTGACAAATTCATGCTGCTTCTCATGTGAAACCAAGCAACATTGCTAATTTTATATGTACAAATTTTGAACCCCCAGTGAGGGGCAATTCGCAATATTATTTGCAAATCACCAATAAATCCTGTGAATTGGACCCTGTCCAACACAGTGTTCAAAGAATGCATAAGTGAGTTGTACGTACAGCCACATTAACCACCCCTATAATACAAGTCGTTTTTTTTTACTGAAGGTTTTTTCCAACTAGCCTCAAGACTGCATACATTAGACCTCTCTTGAAGAAAACTGGCTTGGACAAGGAAGTCTTCAAGAATTACAGGCCTGTAGCTAACCTGGAATTTTTTAGGAAAGACTATTGAGCGTGTAATGGCTGGGGAATATAGTCTCTCTGATGAATTCCAGAGTGCCTACAGACCTAACCATGGCATTGAGACGGCTCTATTGTGCGTTGAAAATGGTATTTTGGCTACCATGGATGAGGGGATTGTGACCGCCCTCAACCTTTTAGATTTAGATTTAAGTGCCGCTTTCGACACTGCGGATCATACTATTTGCTCAGTAGACTGCGGCAGTGCTCTTAAGTGGTGTCAGTCATATTTAAGCGACAGGCCGCAATGCGTTCGTGTAGGCAATTCCTCATCCACTCCAGTTATTGAAGATTTCCCTGTTCCTCAAGGATCGGTCCTTGGACCACAGTGGTTCACTGTTTACACCTACCCTGTTCACAACATGATCCTCAAATACAAATTACAGTATCACGTATACGCGGATGATAGACAGTTAAATGTGTCTTTTAAACTAAACCAATGTCTCCTACTGATCAAAGTATTGAGTTATTGAATTATGCATTTTTGAGATTCGCCAGTGGATGAAAAAAAACAGTTTCTCAAGTTGAACGATGAGAAAACATAATTTATTCTGATTGGATCTAAACAACAGCTGTCAAAAGTAAATGTTCCTCATATTACGATTGGATATTTTGACATCACGCCTGCAAAAAAGGCTCGTAATTTAGGTGTTTTTTGTATTCATCTCTGTCTCTAAATGATCATATTTCTAGCATTGTACGTTCTGCTTCTTTGCACATCAGAAACATTGGTAGAATAAGAAGGTATCTGAGTCCCCGTGCCACTGAACAGATTTTTCACAGTCTTATAACCTCCTGACTTAATATGGGCAACTCTCTTTTGTTTGGCCTTCCTCAAAATCAGATTGCCCATCTTCAGCGTATTCAAAATGCCGCTGCGTGCTTAGTCATTTTAACTAAAAAGTCGTCTCACATCACTCCTGTTTTGAAGGAGTTACGTTGGTTGCCGGTTGATTATAGAATTATGTACAAACTGCTGCTTATTGCTTTTAAGTCACTGAATGGTCTTGCACCAGAATAAATTACTTGTCTTCTCAAACCATATAATCCCACTTGTATGCGATATTCCAAAAACATGTCTCTGCTTTGTGATCCTCGTTCTAAACATTCGTTGAGGGGGATAGGGCTTTCTCAATTGTCGCTCCACGTCTCTGGTGCGTTGTCTCTAAATGTTAGAACAAGCCCATCACTGACTCATTTCAAGGCTGTTTTGAAAACTCATCTGATGAAAGAAGCTTTTGCTTAATTGTTTTTCTTGATTCTTTTGCGTATTTACCATTGTATTTTGATACATGGTGTAGATTAAGCTGTAATGTAAGCTACTGTTGTTCTGCGCCTTGAGCGCCATTTTGGTGGATTTGTGCGCAATATAAATCCACATTATTATTATTCTTATTATTATTAAAATTATTAAAACTTACATTAAATCTGTAGTACGAGATAACCCGTCAATAATGGCTTTATCCCATCCTCGCCTACATTTTACGTGGAGGTTTGAACTATTAGCCAACAACGCGCAAGAGCAGGTATCCGGACATCGACGAATATCTGCGAATAAAGCAGAAGATGCAGGTTGACGTTAAAGAGACATGAGGAGATTTCCAGAAAGAAGCGCCCCCAATTTTTCTCGAACCCCGGTTTCTTACATATTTGGAATGCTTACCAATGTATTAGATCACAACTGAAGTGAATAAGCCGAATACGCCGTCTTTATGTAATAAGATGATGATTAAGTACTTTCTGTCGTGCACGACAGAAAGTCAAAGCATGGTTTACTACGGGGAACGATTACGATAGCAGGCAAGTTCAAAACAAGGTTTGCGGTTTTCTTTTGCACCTGTTTGTCCAATAAACCTTAGAAACGTTCTCGGTAGGTGGTCTACAACCGATCCAGTGAAAATTGAGAGAAATTCGTATCCCAAACAAATCTCCTCCTGTCACTTTAAATTGGCCCTATTCCTTTTGAAGCGGCACTGGCACATTTTCACAAAATATGAAATTTCTTCAATTTGCTCTCAAATGATAGTCTAGGGCATTGGAAGAATAGCGATACATTCTACACATAAAAATAACATACTCAAAAACAGATAGGGACGTTAGTAAGAGGTTAAAGACATCCAGGTAATTTGTAGGCTAATTTTTTAAGTTTTCCATAACTTTAATAAAAATGTGTATATTACATGAATATCATAGACTCGTACTCATTGATATTAAAACCACAAAGGTCACAGACCGGTCGAACAGGGTGCATGTTGTGGGAAACATGCATACGGCGTGCGTTTTCTGTGTTAAACGCCATTTTCGTCGTCTGCTGAATTAATGTCGCCGGTGACATTAATGATAAAATCGTTCTGTTTACCCATAAGGACGCTGATTTGGTCTTAATCATATCAGGTAGGGCTAATGCGTATAAAAGCTTTACATCCATGCAAAAATATCGATTTTGAACAATCTTGAGGGCGCACTATTTTTCAAATGTGCCAGTGTCTCTTTAATATGAGTCTAAGTGAGCTAATTAAACTTTCATGAGTGGACCTTTTCCTTTCAACATACTCTAATCTAAAAAATAAATGTGACGTAATAGGCGAGCAAGTTCCACATGGATAGGTCGGAATAAGAGAAGGTAGAGTGTTCTTCCCACAATGCAATTCTTCCAATACCATTTTTGCACTTGTTGTCACGTGAATTTATTGCTGACAAAAAGTACCTAAATGAACAGAACTCATCCCAATCGTCAATTCAAGTACTTTTGTCACTATAAATTCACGTGACAAAAGGTTGGAAAAAAAAACTGTATTGGAAGAAATGCATTATGGGAAGAACACTCTACCTCCTATTGGTTGGAATGATCCATCCATGGTGATTTTTTCATCTATTACATAACACTTTCAGAATTTGTCTAAAGAATAGAAAGGTCCATACATGAAGGACTAATCCCAGTTCAAACCCAGTTTTTAAGTTAGGACTCCCTTTAATAAGACCAACCAAACTTTTAATTTATGTTTTCGGTCAAATAAGATTCATTTTGATTGTTTTTTTTTTTTATTTGAAAGATTTGGTATATGGAAATTCAGTTTTCAAACAAAATTGCCTTCAATTTCATGACATGTTTCACAGGACACGTGAATCGGTCGTCATTGTGGGTAAGAACAATCAATTCCATAATTTTGCTGAAATGTAGAGAAAGAAAAAGGACTATACAAATTAAGCAGGTTTGTAACAGGTGATTGTTTTAGGAATTCAAATCACGTGGGGAGGGCAATTTGACATAGGAAAGAGGTACGGTTATATGCGGCCTTAAGACCCCCATTTCGTGCCTCTGTAACAGTCCCATGCAGTTGAAGCTTATAATTTAGTTCTTAGGGGTTTCTTTTGGATTTTTTTTTTTCCCCAGAAGTTAAATTTTAACCGAATTTCAGCTCCATCAAATGCCAATTTCAAAAATTAGAACCTAACACTCTGTAGTGTGTAGGATTACAGTCGACGTTGTTCATCCACGAGTCGGAAATTGAGTTGTACCGAAAACTATTCCCCAATGCAATGGGAGATGGAAACTTCTTTTGTAATAGAAACCGGATTAGAGAGTTGGAAATCCCGTTGAAAAAAATCTACATTACATATTACATAAAGGAGAAAGTATACGGCAATGGTTTCATCGTCTTTATACGGACAATCTGGAACCCGGTCACAAACCTTGGAGTTTGACAAACAGGTATCGTCCCTATTGCACAGATAGTTCCCGAACACCTTGGCTCTGCAAAAGAAAATAGCATCAAAGCTTAAAAACAACGCAAAATAGGTGATAATAATATTTATAAAATTTCACAACAGAAGAGTAAAATACCGGTGATTACACTTGGTACTGAGTTTGAAATCAATAAATTGTAAAAATAAAGTTCACTTATTGAAAAACAAATTTGGATGGTGAGTTGAAGAAGGTTATTTAGTGAATAGGCTGCCATGGATACATTGTGATGTGCTGTATGTATTAGTTGACCAAAGTTGTATTCACATCATTGACACTTTTAATTAGAGTGTATAACACTCCCTGACTCAGATTAGTTGAATAATGTCCTCGTCAAATAAAATAATCTTGAACGCCCCCCCCCCCCCCCCGTGTTTCATCATTTAATCTAAAAAATAAATGTGACGTTACCGTAATAGGCGAGCAAGTTCCACATGGATAGGGCGGAAAAGAATTGGGTGAGAGTTTAGAGTGTTCTTCCCACAATGCCGCCCCATTCTTCCAATACCATTTTGCACTTGTTGTCACGTGAATTGATAGTGACAAAAAGTACATAAATGAACATGGAACTCATCCCAATCTGGCAAATTCAAGACTTTTGTCCTATAAAAATTCACGGCAAAAGGTGGGAAAAAAAACTGTATTGGACGGAAATGCCATATTATGGAAGAACCACCTCTAAACTCTCTTGGTTGGATAGAGCACCCCTGGGATTTTTTTTCATCATTTCATAACACTTCAGAATTTGTCCTAAAAGAATATGAAAGGGTCCATACAGAAGGACTAATCCCAGTTCAAACCCAGTTTTAAGTAGGACTTCCTTTTTAATGAAGACCAACCAATAACTTTATTTATGTTTCGGTCCAAATAAGGATTCATTTTGTATGTTTTGTTTTTTAATTTGAACGATTTGGTATATGGAATTCAGTTTCAAATCCAAGATGCCTTCAATTTCATGACCATTGTTCACAGTGAACGTATCGGTCGTCATTTTGGGTAAGAACAATCAATCCATAATTCTTGCATGAAATGTAGAAAGGAAAACGGACCTACCAAAATAAGCATGGTATGTAACCGGTGGTTGATTGTTTTAGGAATTCACATTCACGTGGGCGAGGGGCAACTGACATAGGAAAGATTGTACGGTTATGTGCGGCCCTTAAGCCCCCATTTTTCGTGCCCTCTGTCTGGTAACAGTCCCCTGCAGTTGAAGCTTAATTTAGTTCTTAGGGTTTCTTTGGGATTTTTTTACCCAAAGATTTAAGTTTTCAACCGAATTCAAGTTCCACAAATGCCAAAATTGCAAAAATTAGAACCAACAATGCTGTCGTTGTATTACAGTCGACGTGTTAATCCACGAGCCGGAAATTGAATTGTACCGAAAATTCATCCCTCAATCAATGGGAGATGGAAAACTTCTTTTGTAATAGAAACCGGATTAATTAGAATTGGAATTCCCGGTGAAAGAAAAAAAAATCTACATTTTACATATTATAAAGAGAAAAATATTTTTAAATCAATAAATTTTGTTTCATCGTCTTTATACGGACAATCTGGAACCCGGTCACAAACCTTGGAGTTCAGACACAAACAGGTATCGTCACATTGCCACAGATATTCCCGACCACCTTGGCTCTGCAAAAGAAAAATTAGCAGTCAAAGATTAAAAAACACGCAAAATAGGATAATAAAATATATAAAGCATTTAACCACAGAAGAGGTAAAATAACGGTGTTGGCTGATTACACTTGGTAAAACGAGTTGAAATCAATATAAATGTAAAAATAAAAGTCACTTCATTTGAAAAAACATTTGGATGGTTGTGAGTGCAAGGAAGGTATTTAGTGCATAGCTGCCTATGTGATACATCTGTGAGTGGATATGTATTAGTGACCAAAAGTCTGTGATTCACATCATTGGACACTTTCATTAGAGTGTTTATATAACCTCCCTGACTCAGATTGAGTTCGAAATAACTGTCCTCGTTCAAAAATTAAATAAAATCTTGAACGCCCCCCCCCCCACACCTCCCCCCCGTGTTTTCATTCATTTATTCGAAAAGGAGAATGACGAGCAGACAGTCATGAATGAGAAGAAAGGTGTGTGGTCCAATTGGGACCAAACAACTTTGTGCAGGAATAATATCCGTAACTTATTGCTTAACTCCATTGTTTGTCAGCAGAGAAAAAAAAAATCAGTGCCACTCAACAACCATTACCACATAATGTAAACTGGTGCCGCATGTGCACATTTGGGATTATTTCAAAAAGAGCATTTTGAAATAAATCTCAAACAAAGCTGACGGCCACCGGTTTACTTGTATTACATTTAGGGTCTATGCCACAGGATAGGTCAATAGGCGTAACTGGCCTGACCTATTGTCCAGAACAACCAAAGCATGCAAAGAATAAAAAAGAATCACCTCAGAAATAAATGATAGGTTCAGTTGAACCAGGTGGCAGTATCGCATGACCCGCAGGGTCCTTTTCATCGGAAGGTAGTTAAATTATGTTGGAATGGACTTCTTGCTGGCCCTCAAGATCATTCAAGCATATGCAAAGAATACAATACATGCCCTGGTGTTCATTTGAAATTTCAGCTCTTTTGACGGTGACATCTTTGTATTCCTGCATTTCTTGGGTTGTTTCTGAGGCAGGCTTGGCAAAATTAACCTATTGACTCCAGTGAAATCGCCAGAGTATCCGACCTCTGCCTCCCGCGAAAAGGGTCTCAAAACCAACCCTGGGCGAGAGCTCGCAAAACAAAGGTAGTCAAAAGTATCCTTTGAACATTATTTCTTCATCGGCTAAAGTTTAATCTGGAATGCAAATAAAAATATAGATATCTTTACTTAAGGGATTTAAGCTGCGATAACTAAAGAGGATTTTAAAATTGTGGAAATTTATTATACAATGTATTAGAGTATAGGGGGACAAGTGGGCATTTCCATTGAACGACTTTAAAAACGGCACACTGGCACGTTTGCAACAAAATATGAAATTTCTTAATTTGCTCTAACATGATAGTCTAGGACCTTAAAAGAATACTGATATCCACAAAAAAATCAAAACCATAAAACATATAGGAGCCTCAATATGATGCTAAAGACATCCAGTGAGTTTTAGTCGTGTCTTACATAATATCACAGACTCGTACTCCTTGATAATGAAGCCACAAAGGTCACGACCAGTCAAAAAGGGTGGAGCCGAGGAAGGGAAATCAAAATCCGGTGAATGTTTCTTGTGGTAACACATGATGTCCACTGTATACTGAAAATAACAAACATTCGGAGTGTTGAATTATAAAAATTTCATTTGTTTACCCATAGGGCGTTGATTTGGGTTAATTATTTCAGGTAGGGCTAATATAATAGATTTACAACCATGCAAAATATCAATTTCAAATTGTGACAGTGTCTCTTTTATAAAGAAAAAATCAGCACATAGTTTAAAAAAAAATGGAAATATTCGGCAATTTTGTTATACCATCTCCCACAAATTAAATGCAAGTGATTATGATTACACAGCAGTGCAGCATAATCAGAGGTAAATAATGTGTAAGTGTTTGACGGCAAACCGTACCAAGTAATACAGAGGTCAAAAAAAATGCATCTCTAATTTGGTACGATAATATAATTTCAAAATTATGAGGAGTTATTTAAAGTTATAACAGATTATGAATGGGAGCTCTTTTTGGTCCTAATCCCATCCAATTTTTTGTTTGATACGGTTCATGGTTTTGAAAAAAAAAGGTATTATCACCCACCTCAATTTCCATTCAAGTTTGCCTTAGATTGTTGAAGCAGATTCGCCTGAAAAAGTGAATAAAAAGTCTTTCAACTACAAAAAATCTCCTCGTAATTAATCCTGTCGGTTGTCTTGTGAAAATAAATTACTAAAATATTGTTGTATAGTTTTATCCACGTTCTTTTATCACCTGGGACCCAGTGTTTTCCTTACACTCATATTCGAATAGTAAATTAGCAATCTGCCAAACTTAACTGTTTATCTTTTAGTGGTCTGACAAATCCGTGTGAATAATGCAAAACCCCGGAAGATTATAAATTCCAAGAATTATTTAAATAGTAATAATGGATGCTGATGATTAATATGTTATAATAAGGACCATTTGATAGAAAACAACAAATAAGGACACAAAACACAACCAGCTAGCCTGAATCACACGCATCACACGCTATGACAGATGTCAATGTGAACAGAGAAAACATGTTTGCGTATTTGTCATGATTGGTTGTCATTTGGGTGATTAGGGTTGGAATAAACTGTTTAATATTCAATTGATGGTTAAATTGAGCAAATTGAACCAAAATAAGAGGTAAGGATAACGAAAGAGACAAGTGAGAAGAGAAATAAAACAAGCATAACAGCGTAAGCATGCTTTGATGGGTCGAATTCATCATCAAACTTGGAATGATTTAAATTGTGGTTTGCCCTACGGCATCGCCTTTGTTCTAAAAAACAATTAACCAAATCATAGGAAATTTGACAGTAGTATGTGGAGAAAAGGTTAAGCTTTATGAATATAACGTAAGATTTCAAAACTTTGAAATATTTGAATTAACCGCACCATCAAACAGGATGCTTTTTTGGGGACACGCTTTACTGCTAAAATACGCTTCAATATAATGTATTGAGGCAACGATAAAAGGCAGCCATAGGAATAGATGAATCCATACGGATCTAAAACGGGTTTATAGACTGATGTCGCAACGCGTTGCTATTTTGTACAGCGCGTGCGTACTTACATTTCCTTCTTTGCGGTCTATTGGCCTAACTCAGGAACACGTTGTTTCCCTAACAACCCGTTGCAACAAGTACGTAATAAGGGGTTCGTCCGCGAAACTTGATTCGGAAGTATTATTACGTAAACATATGCTGAGCGCTGTTACTGTACGATTCTACAGTTGTGAATACGTGCGTCGCGAAAAATGGACGTTTAGACGTCGTAGAAAAAACCCTTTTCGCAGAAACTTAG
>JAMKCH010031412.1:0-16923 GCA_023653785.1 Ophioderma brevispina | reverse complement strand
TTATTAACTCAGTAGCTTTTCAAGATAGAGCTAGGACAAAAATCAAAATAAGTTCAGAAACTTTTTGTTCTTGTATGATTGTATTTTTTCTGTCAGTGTGAAACATCTCAGTCCCGTGTTATTCAACCAATTCACTGCAATTTTTTATCCCCAGAAATATCTTGTGTCCCCCTTTAAAGGTGCTCAACGAGAATTTTGAGCCCTCAAATATTGTGTCATAAACTTGACACCCAATAGATTTCTTACCTTGTATTTGGGTTTACATGAAAGTCTTAAAGGTCCCAGAAATGAGATGATAAACCTATCCATTCTTTCGGAACATTCCATTCTAAAATAAACAGGCCAGAACAAAAAATACACTACCAGTGACATCATTAGTGAAACTATGATTTTCATCAGTGTCCATGAATAGATTCACACCAGGCACCTGGATTTTCTATTACTCTATAAAAAATCGCACCCCAAATGATGTCATCACCAACCCAAATAGTAAATGCTTTCTGGTCCCTTCCTGTAGACTTGACACAACCACATCTATCTATTTGCAATTCCTGTGACCTTTAAAGGGAGAAAAAAGTGCTTTTGATTTGCTTACATTACAATATCCCATAGACCTCTGTACAATTTTTTATTTAAAAAATTTAAATTCACAATTTTTGTACCAAGAATCATTTCTCAGCTTATCTTTCAGATGGGATGATATTTTTTTTATGGACACGTTTACATCAGGGCAAAAATCCGTACTTACATTTTTAAGGGACACTTGGTATGTGAATTCTTGTTGGCATCCTTTTTAAAGTTAGATCCATGACCCTTCGAAATTCATTTTAAATACAAAAGTGTAAGAACCCTTGCAGCAAAAGGCTCTAATATTACAACATGCATTTCACCTTCAAACAAGCAAGATTATCACACCACTTATATACCAACATGAAATCACAAATATTTTACATTTTAACTTGTTGCCATCAAATTGAGATTTTATTATCAGAAAGTTTGTTATTCTCATTACCCCAGTGAATTTAAGGGTTGAGGAATGGTTCCTTTTTGATTTATGAACAACAAGAGACAACCAAATACCACCATTGTATCGTTAAGCGGAGGGGAAGTTAGTACTTAATATGTTCGTGTAAATACTGAGGTCAAAAGAAACTGTTTCAGCATGTGAAACAATTGTAGGTAGTTTATCAACCTGATCAATCAAATATATTCCGAATATTTTTAACCACAGCCCCATTACCTGAGATTACAAACTTTCAAACTTACACTTACAGGAAACAGGTTTTAAATCAACACTTGGTTTATCTGGGCATTGTACCACAATAATGGTACTCTCAACACATGGGTCAGATCATCCATTATGTGGGTCAGTGAACTGAGACGTATCCATGGAGGGTGGGTTGTCATCCCAATCAAAAGTTTTGGTTTTCTAGCTGCTTAGTAGAATCATCGGATAAAATGGTCTTACATAAAAAGACCATTAAAATCAAAACCCCAGAAACAATTTAGTCCCAACCTTGATTATGGTAGGATGCACTCTCCTCCCACAATTTTTGCAGTTTCAAGACTGCATTCTTTGTTTTAGTGTTTTTATTTATTTTTTTTAAATTCCCTAATTTTTACAATAAATAATTTTTCCCAGCCTAAATGGAAGGTGCTTTAAAAGCTGAACTTTAGGATGTGTGCATAACAAAATACCTAAAATCTCACGTTGGCTTTTTTTCGAATCAAGTTTTAATTCTTTAGAAAAAATATTTTAGGGAAAAATAATTAGGAAAAATTAAAAACACCTATTATTTCAAATAGAACACCAATCTGTAAAATCGACTGGAATTTTCTAAATTTGATTTCCTTTCATATGACACCTTAATGCTCACCAAGGGAGTTGTAGTTTCCTTCTGGGAACAAATTATGAAAGTGGATACTTCAGTATTTCTAGAACTACTTCAACAAAAAAGTGGTGTTATGACCACCTGTTCTTTGTTTTTGATGACACACAAAAAAATAAACATTGGTATGGCATTTTTTGATATTTCTTTAAATATTAAAAACAAACACCAATCTTATAACTCATCAATTACTTGATAAAAATTGAAATAAAATGTGTAGTTTATTTTCCACAAATTGTCCCATTTTTGGGTCCCATTTCTAATACTGCAAAATCAGCCCCTATACAAAGTCGATGGGAATTTGAAAACACATTATGCGTGACATATCTCTAAAACGCCATTGTGGAAAAATTAAAATTTGGGGGCACATGTGTTTCTTTCACCAATACCAAAAACCAAGTTTGTTATTTGCATGAGAATTTCAACAAGATCTGGGCACGAAGCCGATAATCCTACCTTAAAGGATAACTGTATCAATAATACTTACACAACTATATGTTATAAAAACAATTATTGACCCATCTGTATTGGTTTCATGGGAATGGATATATAACTAACCATAAACGATTAAAAACATTTGGTCTGACCACGCGCTATTTGAAATTCGCGCTATTGGTTATGGGATTTGTATTTGTGTATGGTCGGAGGGACACAGTAGCGTCATCACCTTCACACATGATGCTTTTAGATGTGTATTTCTTATGGACAGTATGACGCAAACGTGCCGGTTGTATCGTATAACACGTTATACAACAGCGTGGTTTTTTAAATTGCACTATGGGTCAGGGTTAGGGTTAATATAATTCGGTTTTCTATGAAACCATGATATGTGGTAATAATTATTTATAGTGATCGTGTTTAATATTATTACGTTTGTAAGGGTTCTCCTTTAATAGGAAATGGATGTGAATTTCCTAGTAGGATATACCATGTCTTTAACCCTAAACAGGACAGGGTAGTTTTGACGGCCGACGGCCCACACAACATGCAAGGAAAAGCAATCTTTTTATTTATTACGGCCGATGCACCGAGAGCCAAGATTGCGTTTTCATTGCAGCTCGGCCGTTTTCCCGCCACAGGAATTAGTAGGCGTAAAGTCAATAAAGGCCAGATGCAACGAAACACCATAGCCGCATTTCCCGGAAGACGGCCCCAAAAATGCTTGCAACGAAAAGCATCGCGTCAGTTACCGGAAAGACGGCCCGGTGCAACGAAAAACATAGCGACATTTACCGGAAAGACGGCCCAGTGCAACGAAAAACATCGCGTGGAAAATGCAATAAAAACAGGGAAATAATAAATAAATAAATAAATAATGGAGACATGATCTGAATGAAATTTGTAGCTTAATAGTTCGCCCAGTCGTGAGTGGCGCTATTACGCTACATCATAATCGTGGTGGCGCTATTATGCCTAGTCATGCTCCGGTTACGTCATGAATACGTTTTATGCATAATTAACCCAAAGTTTATCGAAAATGGTGTGGCGCTATTCACCATCGAAATCGAAATTGTCGATAGGCATTTGTACAGATGTCTCCGCCTGATGAAAAGCATGGCGCCTTTTGCGGGCAAGACGGCCCAAATGAAGCGAAGCATCGCCTCATTTCCAGCAATAACGGCCCAGATGACACCGAAAAAACATCGCGTGTCATTTTCGGAAGAACGGCACAGTTGCAACGAAAAACATCGCGGCATTTCCCGGAAGGAAGGCCAGGTGCAACGAAAAACATCGCGTGAAAAAGCAATAAAAACAGGGTAAATCAAATAAATAAATAATAAATAAGTCTGGCACGCTGATCTGCATGAAATTTGTAGCTATCGTTTCGCCAGTCGTGAGTGGCTATTACGCTACGTCATATTCGTGCGTGCGCTATTATGCTACGTCTTGCTCCGGTTACTTCATGAATACTTTATCATAATAGACCCAATAGCTTTGCAAATGGTGCTCTATCACCATCGAAATCGCAATTGTCTATGGCATTTGTACAGTGTCATCCGCCTGATTAAAAGCATTGCGCCTTCTGCGGCAGACGGCCCAAATGCAGCTAAAACCATCGCACTTTCCGTAAAGACGGCCCAATGCAACGAAAAACATCGCGTCATTTTCCGGGAAGACGGCCAGGGCAATGCGAAACATCGCGTCATTTTCCCGGAATACGTCCCAGGTGCCACGAAAAACATCGCGTCATTTTCCGGTACGACACGGCCCAGATGCAATTATGAGCCATGAGAGTCATTTGCGCGACCAAACCTAGTTGTTGACGGCCCAGATCCAACGAAAGTACATTTTCCGACCGGTACCACGTTTTCGTTGCCTTTCGTTTCCTCTCGCCGCGTAGGGTTAATTCTTAAATATGGGACAGAGTACCTCTGCACTGCTACATGGACAACCACCCAACTCTTGCTGACTGTGATATCTGCCATCAGTTGATAATTTTAACAAGGAATTTTGGAATTAGAATAATAAGCATCAGGGATGGCCTTGATTCTATTCACGCCTGCTAACTGTTGACCCAAATGAAATAGCACCATGTACTGTATGGGGTAGTAGCATCTGTATGCTAGAGTCATATTTTTTATGGCAAGATGGGGCAGCATGCCATTTCATTTCACAACCCTAACCGCACCAGAAAAAAATGCCAATGCATGAGAGAGTAAAATGCAAAAGTCCCGGATGTAGTGTTTTCATAATCAACAAAGACTCATGTTTGCAGGAAATCGCTGGCCGCATCGCATGGTAGCCATGGTCTGGACTGGTCAATACCGACCCAAATTTCCAACTTATCTCCTTCAACTTGTTTTATTCATTCACTCCCTCCCGGGCTAGAAACGAATGGTGTTAGGGTTAACGAACAATAAAATTTGGGTGTTGTACAGCTCTGATTACTGAATTGGAATCGGGGACCTGTGATTCTAATTACAAATTTCCTGACAATAATTTTGAGGCATTACTGTTCACAGAATCACATATTTGCATCTAGAATTATCAACAACAACTAAAAACAACCGCTCCGGTCATTATTATTTCAAAATTTTCCACAAAGCGATTGCCCTCAATAATTTCCTTTTTAAAATAAATAGGAAAGATTTCACCATTGTGTGATTTTGCCAAATTGCCCTTTTAACCTTGAGCAATTTTTTTGTTGACTGTGACAAAGTAAAACCCATTTGGAATGGCCTAAATTCTTTGATTAATGAGAATTTTGATCCCGAATGTCAATTAAATCCTTTGATCGTATGTTTGGTATGAAAAAGACCCTTTCTTATTTAATTTTGTGTCTGGTAACTTTTTACATTATAAATGCTGTTTCTCAAAGCATTAAATCTTTGTCATACTGAAACGAAGGTTGAATATCATATTGCCATAAAAAGGGTAATTATTCTTAACATATTTAAAAAGTGGCATTTCCGATCTACCGTAAGCTTTCCCCTAGTAAGACTTATTCTTTATAACCTTTGATTTTATGTTTATAGTCTTTCACTCACTCATGCATAACCCTATAACAAAAGGTGTTAGTTCCGTAATATTCGTCATTGACATTGATCAATTTAATACCCGACCTCAAAGTACGTACTTGTGCTATTCAAATTGTGACCCATACTTTTATGCACACTTATCCACCCCATGCATGTCGTTCTTTACTTAGAAAGTCCTCCAGACAATTTGGAATGGACTTCACCATTCCCCGCAAGATGGCCGCTAATCAAAAAGGTGTAAGACCTCATTATTTAACTTTCTATTACATGTAGTACTGCTGCTGCAACTTGTATTTTTTTTATTGTGATTTTTTTCTGTGCCTTTGTTTTGTTCTGTCGCAGATATAATAAGACATGAAAAAAAAAAATCAACACAACTAACACACATAAGACACAAAAAAATTGAAAATTTGGGGTGCATTCTTCCAAATATGTGTTTCTATTGCTTTAAATTGCTCATGCCTATAGTGCAATACCAGCATGCATGCAATGCAATGAGGGGTTGGTTGAATTGATCCTCTGGTGTACTATGCCTGTGTAAATCTATTCACTTTAGCATAACCAGAATATTTTCTCCTGACTAAAACTGTCAAAAGCTGCCTGAGGGTGTAGAATACAGTGTGGTAAGGATCAGTAGGGCCAACCATGCAAGGGATGATGACGTTACTGATGATGGATATTTATATCGCCGACAAAACTATGCCAAGTATGATTATCATAATCATATTAGACGGATATGCGTAGTCCAATTATTGGCGGTGATTTAGGCAGAGGAGTGATGCTAAAATGGAAAGCAAATTTGCATTTCTTCCTGGGTAACCACCATTAAGCTACTGTACATGGGAAAATAAATTGCTTTTAAAAACAAAGTGTGCATAGTCTTTCTTTATTCTCCTATTGTTTTTTATTTTTTAATCTTTTTAAGTGAAACAAAATTTACATCTACTGCAAATTATTTTGGCCTACACACTTGAGTACATTGTAAGGAAAAGCCTCTATCCATTCTTAAAATCCCTGAAAAAAAAATCTCGCCTAAAATTAAAATGGAGATTATGCAGAAAAAAATGTGTAGACATATACATGTTTGTTTATTAATTCATATGCTGGGAAAAAGTTGGGATCGAATCTAGGAAGCTCCTTCCTGGGAAATGTGATGATTCGGAGGGAAATTTTGACTTTTCAGATAAATAAATATATAAAAAAAGGTTGGAAATCTGTTGGAAATGTGACTCTCTTCCCAGGAAATATGCATTTTTTCCAGTCTTGTTAATTCATAAAAATAACTTGTTTGACAAAAGAAAAAGCAATTTTAGATTGGGCTTAATGAAGTTCCCCAAAAAAATCTTGAGATGTGTTAGAAAATATTGAAATTGAGACGATTTGTCAAGTGCAGTAAATTACTGAAATTGTCACCAATTTGCTGTACTTGTCATTTCTGTTTGAACTTCAATAATTACACTAACCATATCTGATCTGCTCATATTTACTCCTGAATTTCAACTTCCAAAAAGCAAGCCTTTCTGAGGTTGGTTGGTTTAGTTTTGACATGTTCATTTGCGGTTTTGTTAAAATAGTTTGGGCATCATTGGTTCATAGCGGAACATTTGTCGGTGTTCAATATTTTATATTGCTATTGGTTCACCAGTGCAAGCTTGCCAGTAAAAAAAAAAAACATTTTGGGGTGTTTCTAAAATTCCACCATACGATTCCGCATTTTTTTCCTCACACCTGTCCAAAATAAATACCATAAATGTCACAGATCAGCATTAAGTTCACCAAATAGTCTAAATGTATTATTTCCTTTACCCAGAAGAAATAAACACAGTGGAGTTTGAAGCTGCTGGAAGGGCCTGTCATGAGCTATAAAATCTCATTCCTTTGGCACATTTCAGTAGCTTTCATTCACCAAAATTAGTTAGAAAATACACCCCCTTGTTTTTGGGTATGATATATGAGACGCACGATAACCCAAGGTCAAATTATGTCAAATGTATATGTACAAGTACAATCCCACGGAACTGTGCCCTTGGTGGATGAGCCGTATTGTAACTCATAGTGAGAGTGTCAAAGGGGCTAGTAATCCTGACGCTGATCAAAATAAACAGGCGTGATTCATTTCTCATCCCTGCCGACTGCCATACATGTCCATTAATCACTACACCCATATTACTTTGAAGTCGAAGCTTTGAGTTGGTGTGTAAACATTTGTGGAAATTCAGGGCTTCTAAAAGGGTAGGAACCTAGGATGGAACAGAGCTCCTAGAAATATTGAATTGTCAGAAAATAATCTGGGATGACTTGTACAATGCATTTTTAAACATAAAATTGTCACAAAGATGGCTGTATTGTCATTTCTTTTGGAATACACAAATTTTTTTTAATTTTTTAGGTTTTTTCTTTTTTTAAAATTAAAGCTTGAAACACCCCTAATGTAGAACAACCTTTTTTCTCACAAAGTTTTGTGACATGCCTATATTGCTCTGTAGTCCCAGAAGGCACATTTTTCCCCCTTGAAATTCTGTTTTTTTTCACATTTATATGATCGTTGATATTCCAGTTCCTTTAGCTAACAAACTTTTATGTGTGTGCATGTGGGCATCAAATAGCACGTTTTTTTAAGTGTCGCCAAAAAAAAAGTTGTTTGCCTAACCCGATTGACCCTAGAAAAACCTGCCTACTCAAATTTTTTTTGGTTAAATAACCCAAAATAAAAACCGCCCTGATTTTCATTTAAAATTAAAAAAAACACAAAGACGAAAAACAAAAAAATCTTTGCTATGTCAGGAACAAAGCTAAATTAGTACGCATGTTTATTCATTTGAGGAGTAAAACCGTGTGAAGTTAAAAAAAAAACCTTTTTAAAAAAAATCCGACCGACCTGCTTCCTAATATTTTCCTCCGTTATGGTAACAGCACATTTTTAGGCCTGATGGTAATTCATGATTCAATGCTGGACTCCTATTATAAAAGTTTTTTTTTTATGCTGAATTGATAAAAATACCCCACAAACTTTGGTAGCACATGCTACCAAAGATTGCTTGATCTACAATATTATAAACTAGTAATCTGGTAATACTGTTAATTGCTCTTTGTGGAAGCTACAAATACAACCGAACAAAAACTTTGTATTATTTGGATTTTCACTGTAAGGCATGTGGTGCTGCATTCATTGCTGGCATAATGCTCAGAGCATGCCATATTCGGTTACACTCTCAAATAATATTCTGTGGCCTTTTTCATTATTCTAGAAGCAAAAATCAAATTCAACTTTTTCACAGTCATTTTGGTTTAAAATGCTGACTCTATCACGGCTTTTGTGCGACACATGAATATTGTGCTCTTGGTATGCCGGGCAGGCTTTTGATTTGGAAAACATTTGTGTCAAAAAAGCATGAGGCAAATACTTTGAATATTGATGGAGTTTATTGGTTTAGAGTTAACTGAGCTCATGCCTTCAGATTCTATCAAATTGGTGTTAAACCATTTTGGCAGGGTGCATTTATACAAGGGTGGCCCAAAATCCTTGTACGTGTCATAAGACCTCATGAATATTTTTCTCTCCAGCAGAAATATTAATCCTGAATTGACCCAACCCTCATGCAGTAGTACACAGTTCTTATTGTGTGTATACAGCCCATCTATTGTTTACACTTCTCAGCGGTTACTGATACTGCCTGTTAAGTTCAAGATCGCATATTTCCATGCTGCCATGATCAGTGATATTCATACCCTACTTGCCCACTAGTGATAGTGACATTCCTGCTGCACTCATGAGACGGTCCTCCTAAAGGTAGCTATGTAACGTTTTTCTGATTGGTTGGGGTCGATTGCAAAATTTTGCTTGCCAATGTAAACTGTAGAAGACTTCTATAGCCCATTTATATACAAAATACTACTTCCAAGTTTATCATAGACAATTGTGGTACAGAATTACATTGTTTGTATGTATTTTTAACACTGGAGCTGGAACTATTTCCCATTAGCAGACTAATATTTTCATGTGTGCTAAATGCACAACTTTTGTACAGCAATGGAAATGACGGTATTACACACAATGTGATTTGGCCTTTGGCACTAGATACGAAGTTCCCCTTTAAAGGAGTAGGGTAACTGAAGTTTGGTGTTCCCAGGCAATGAGATTCTACTTCAAAAATTAATACGTGTATCGCAAAAGTAACATGAAACTGAATGTCTTTTGTTTCACAATAAAGGTGATCATGATGATTGATTGCCTGCATCGATTCATTACCAATAGGAGTGGTACAAAACTCAATTTGGTGTTCATTATACAAATTGTGCACAAATGCAGAAGATTGTCCTTTTAGGACTCTCTTGTTTATGTGTTTGTTCTCAAATGACAGGTGAAAAAATGGAGTATGCCTTTTGAATATAGGGCACCCCCCAATTGGGTCAAAACTGAGATTTTTGCATAATTGTATTGATTTATATACATTATTTTCACCTGTATAAATAACACCTAAAATCGATTATTCAGGCTGTATCAATGTTGAATACAAGAATTTTTGCAATAAAAACATTCTGGAAATTTCAAGCCGATCACTCACCTTCAAGTTTTCATGCTGCACATATATAAAATGAAATTTTAAACAACCTGTGCATTTTGCATTACGGCGCCCAGTGGCCAGACAGAATGAGGGGTAAAAGTGTGCCAAAACTCAATGACTCTCTTTGCAAAAGCCTTTACATCTCATCATAGGAAGATTTTAGGGTTTGGAGGCCTGCCAGAATTCAAAAATTGCAGCATTAACAAATATGTATGACATCATCAAATACTGTTTTCTTATTGGTCAAGGAATACTTTCAAGATTAAATCCAGACCATCTTATAATACGACTGATGCATGGAAATAGGGTTTGGTGATCCAAGGAATCGATTTAAAAGCCTTTGAGTTCCTTGACGTCATTAAAATACTGTTTTCTGATTGGCCCGAGAATATTTTTCAAGAGTTAAATCGACCCACATATAATATTTAGGTTGATTGCATGGATATGGGTTTGGTGACCTCAGAAATCGAGTGAGTGAGTGGAGAAGTGGGAAGCATTTTTGCGATCCTATGACATCATCAAAAATACTGTTTTCTGATTGGTCGATAATATTTTTCAAGATTAAACTCAGACCAATGTATAATACAATGGTTCATTGCATGGATATAAGTTTGGTGACCCAAGGAATCGAATGAAAGTATTTGTGAGTTCTATGACGTATTCAAAATGTGTTTTCTGCTTGGTCGAGAATAATATTTCATTTTTCTGTGAGTAGGTTACTCATAACAATGAGGTTCCAGTTGTTTCAGATTGTGAACGTTTCAAGTAGATTTTTTTGTCCATTTTAAAAGGACTAATCTTTTCTTAGAATATCTGCTATAAATTTAAAGGCGGGTCGACGTAAATATCCTAACTTAAATAGGTACTGCATGGTAAACGTATTTGCTACTTGTAGTCCTACGCGATTCTGGCTGTGCTACGTACGCCACCATGTGGTATTTTTTTAGTCATTTTTGGTCGTACCGGGCATCTAAACCAATCCCTAGCGTGAAGACTGCAAGAGACTGCAGGTACATTGTGGTTCATTATAAAAACATCAGTTTAAAAGACGTCTGTATCAATTTAGAGGCGGAAATCGACGAATCATAACTTCCGGTTTTATGTTAAAAAAAATTATGATTTTCAATAGATTTTTCAGACGTTTAGGGATTAAAATTTTTGAATGGGAAAATTGTGGTTCACCTTCTCTTAATATATTATTCTGCAAAGAAAGACTTTACAATATATAGAAAGCATAATCAATTAGAACTACCTCAAAGAGATACAGTGTTCTGATTGCATATTGATTTTTTTAAGCTTGAACTAATTTTTTTACCATTTTCAACTTTAACTGGAGAAAATAATAACTTTAAAAATATACCAGAGTTTAAAACTTTTGGAATTTATTCTTGAGAGCATCTTCTTTCAAAATAGCATAAAAATTTAAAATAGTCGTCTCCAATTAGGGTTTTGGCACACTTTGCCTCTGCCCTGGGCCCACTGTTGCGTCGGTCCGTAATTGGCGGTAAGTAATGTATCCCGATTCTAAAATTGAAAAAAAAACAAATTGTGTTCCAAGATAATCGGATTTTAGTTTCAATTTACACGCATTCTCTATGTGGGAACTGATAACGTTAGTCTCACATGCTTTCCATGTTCGTCTAACATCTTCGCAGTCTGTGAAACAGACTACGCCGTGGGAAATACCTTCTGACCCCATAATTTTGCATAGCCTTTTTCTACAAAAAAATGGCATTTAATACATGTCACTTAGCGGGTTCCATTTTCTTTTTCACAACTTTTTGGGGCAACTTTCTAAGATAAAAAATAGTATCTGAGCACCTGCATGTAGTGCCTTACAATTTAAACTTTGTTTACATTATTTTCTATTAAACTACACGCAGAATCGTTTAAAGCATATCCCATGCACCAAACAAACACCTTGCAAGTGCATTGTTTTGCATACGGTAAAACAATTTCTCAGAAGATATGGTGCATTCGAGTTATCGCCCACTCGATATGCCACGATAACTATTTAAAGGGGCAGTTCGTGATCCACAACCTCGTCCCCCCGACTTACTCAAAAAGTTGATATTTTTCGTATCATCTGAACCGTTAGCCTTTTGGTGGCCAATATGGTCGTATCTGTAAGAAATTTGCAATTTGTATTTTCCGGTCCTTAACCGGACAGAAATTACAACACAATTGCCTAAGGACCGTGGAACAGGGCGATTGCTCATAACACAAAAACCGAAGATCGGGATCGACTCAAACTTTGTGAATAGTTTTTCTCAGGGATATCTAGTGAACACTGAATAAAACACAAGTTGTTGAAATCATGAAATGCCACCTTTAAAGTGGCCACTGCACATCTTCAACAAAAGTGCAATTTCTTCAATTTGCTCTCAAATTATAGTCTAGGTCTTAAATCGTAAAATAATATAGAATACATTTTACACACAAAAATATCATACCAATAAATGCAGGCCGTAAAAGGCTATACCAGAGATACAATTTTGGGCTGCCATAACTTCGAACATAACATTTGGATTTACAAATAGGTTTGGGCCACCTGTACATATTAAGGGTCAACACGAACGATGGTGCGCACGTTCAACTCTGAATGTTACTGTAGCAGCGTGTTTGTGTACTTCAAATGCCATAAATTTAACCAAGTTGTTTTTCATTTTAGTACTTTACGTATGTCAATCAGTCAGTCTGTCAGTGGGAGGTACCTGAAGGTAATGTAGATGTGACTTCTGATGGATTAATTTACTGACTCCTGTACCAAACCATCTTTTACAAACCCCTGTAAAACTACTGTAATGTTGTGTTGTATCAACTAGGACTAATATCTTTCCAATTATAATTATACCTGTGATTTTATCTTGTATACCTAACAGATTGATGCTTGACACCCTTTATTGTTGCATCTTCACTAAGGAGGAGTGATAATTGGACCATTTCTAACTCTTAGTTTTTTTTTTCTGGGTATTTGAAATATTAAAGTCAATACTGTGTCCGTGAAGGTAAGGAATTCTGAAATTGGTTCCAGGTAACCCCCTACTTTACCCGGTACATGGGGGTCTGAAGTTTTCAGGTCACCCTCTAGGGCCATGGAAAATGAAAAAAAATGGCAAATTGAATTTTATTTTGACTCTGGTCAAAATGTAGTCCACATCCTCTAATATGAACCACCAACAAGAAAAATGACATGAGCAGCATTTATGACACTGCGCCATTTTTTTGCCCCCTGCATCCTCAGTGTTTTAAGAGAGTATGCGAAAATTTCGGTAATGCTGGGTCAGCTCAACAGGTGTACCCATCATGTTTTGATAAAAAGTTAACCATGACAATTAACTTTAAATTGTGATTGGCATTTAAGTAAACTTCAAATTCAATTTTTATCCCCTGGCTTAAAAAGCACTAAAAGCAATGGGATATTGTAGACCTCTGATTCCTTCTGTGTGTGTACTGTTTGTATGTGTGTCGGTGAACTCTACCAGATCCCAATGTCCCAACTTGAAGAACTTGGTACATGTAAAAAAGCCTTTCCTTAGCCCGTGCGAGGGCGATTTTACCCAGTGGTTCTAAAGTTTTGGCGATCAGTAAGACAGAAACTCGGCACCCCGGCGCCGGATTTTTAAAGAAAAATTGCCCGCCCGGTCCTTGGTGTACTCAATTCCTGAAGTAAAAGTTATTGAATACTTCTGTTTGAAAGGCATCCGAATTGTTTTGAAATACAATTGACACAACTTAAAGTGTTATTTCAGTGCACATTACACCGTGATAAAATGCACATTAAAACCTTGCCCGATAGCACGGCGGATAGCACATGGTCCTTATGACATCTACAGTAAATGTAATCACAATTAACATGCTTGCGACATATTGGTATAAGCGGCACTTAAATGGACCGATACTGGCCCATGCATCAACAAAATAAAAAAAAAATGGGTAAAGAAAAAGAAAACATAAAAACACGTACAGAGTTTGTCTTAAATCTCCCCAAACAAAATTTTTAAATTAATAATTACTGTGGTGAATCAATATCTAGAAATGCCTTTTTCAAACCCGGAAGTAACGCTTGGTCGGTCATTTCCATCCAGCTTCCAAATTTTGCACTTCTTGGAACTTTAACACGTACTCATGTATGTAATTCTTCGTTTTAGCAGGGATTTAGATTACATATTTTATGCATAGAAATCTCATTTCTTTGAGGCTGGAAACTGTTACGATGCCTCGTAATTATCTGTCGATTTCGGACTTTATTTTTGGCGACTTTCCCCATTGTACGGGACCACTTGCCTAATTAATATTTGGGTTAAATACTCTCGGTCCTAACAAAACGGCTCCCGTCCCTTAAAAATTTAGATACCAGGAACCGCTTTTTCTAGCTTTCTGGCTCCCGGTCCAATTCATCTTTGGAAAGGCTTGTACATGTATGTGGGTATTGACGCAGTGGTGCATGTAAGTACTACCCACGCTCTGTGTTCTTCATTATTTGTGCCTACTCATGAAATTTGTCTATTTGTTCTGATTGGCTCATTACTAAAAAGGGGCACTTCTCCAGATCCCATGCAAGGTCCAAATTTGATGAAACTTGGTATGTGGGTATAGCGTAATTAAATATACCCCAGTGCACTGTATCATCATTATTTGTGCATATTAAAGTACTTAATTTGCATAATTGCTCCTGGCCAGGTGCATCTGCAAATTTACTGCAGTATTTTAATTTTAATATGTGTTACAAAGTGGCACACTTACTGTAATTAATGACTAGTTTTTCCTATTTCAGCTTGTTTGGTTGGTGCAGGCTGTGTCCTCTACCCCCTGGCTTGGGGATCAACACACACGTTCAGACATCATGAGGACTGACATCATCCCCATACAATTTAGGTAAATTTTAGTAGTCAACTGTAATAGCTAACTCTTGTCACTATTACTCATCCCATGTTATGTGTATAAATTCCATCATGAATAAAAATGACTGAGGAATGGTCTGATTTTTCAAGAATTTTTAGAAAATTTTGCGTCATAATGAGGAAATTTTCAACCACTTTTTTATTTGAAAAATGATGGTTGTGTTTTTGGCAATTTGTTTATGTGGGTATGGTTCTTTTGGTTCTATGTGTGAGATATTTAATGAAGTCTTTTTTAACAAAATCATTGAGATTTTTAGGCCAAGAAAAAAAGTTTGGTGCCTCAGAAGAGAGTGTGCATTTTGTTTTGAAAAAACATTAAGCGCATTATTTTTTTTTTAGGCTTTTGTCATTTGAAAATAATTACAATTTCCGCTGCAAAATGGCTAAAACAAGGGAAAAAAGTGGGTCAAATGCAATACATTTTTTTAGCATTAGCATTTTGTCTAAAAAAACCAAAAAATCATTTTGTTTTGCATTTTTTACATTTCTTTTCTGAGACAAATTTGTTATTTTTTTTTGCCTCATGTATGTTATTCTTTTCCTTGCGAAGTTCCTCGCTTGCTGCCATGCGAGCTCTTTGTGGGCCGCAAATGGCCTTGGCCGCAGGTTTGACACCACTGTTGGCTGTTTTGCCCCATGTGAAGATAACAAGACACTGTGTTTTCTTTCTCATCAGGTGACTGTAGCTTGTGTTTTGGCCTACTACACCATTGGCGCCTTTGGACTTCTCCTGTTATCGTCTTTACTCTCGTGGAAAGCAGGTACATCAAAAACGGATGCCAGGGTATTATGGGAACGCTACGAACCAGGAGGCTGTAGTGTAGTGTGAGCACATTTTCATCTCAACATGTGACATCACATCAGGTTGATCACAATATTACCTATATGAATAGGAATTAACATGGACCTAAAATACTAATCATTCTGTGCCACCCTGTATGGGCATGATGATGGTATTTTTTTTTATATCAGGCTTCATATTCAAGTATTGAAATTGGCGATGACTGTAATTTCATCACCATAATTATTTTATTTTTTTACTTGTTAAATGTTTTTATAATGATCTGCCAATAAGGTTATCACTGAATATTCTTGAAAAGTGAAGTTATACAGTATATTAGGCCAAGAAAAGACAAGGTTTGTCTCACTTCCCGCTCATAATTGTAAAAAAATAACATTTTAAGAACCACATACTTTTTAAGGTTTCAAGAGATTTTTAACATATCTTTTTAACTGGTCAAGAAAAAGAAAATTTGTCCTTGAAACAGCCGAAAAAAAAATACCCATCTAAAAATGGAATAGCAAGAAGATTTCCTTCACATACTCATTGCTTTTTTGGACTAAAAAAAATGCATAGAGCGTAGGGTTTTGAGCTACTGAAATCTGAATCAACATCTTTTCTTTTTGGGGCCTTATTCTATCATACCCCAGTGACATGTTTGATATCAGAGACTACAGTGTTCTCTTGAAGTGCGTAATGTTTTGAGATTTAGGTCTGTGATATAACAGGCTGTAATATGCTGATACAGGTGTTCAAAGATAGCCTGTAATATAAGTTTGCTTCCAATTACTCAGATATTTTCTGGACGATTATCACACTCAGTGCCTACAATGAACAGCCCAATTGCACCCCCCCTTCGGCCTTCAGACTGAATATGCACTCATGTTGATGATTATGGTAGCATCATGGACATGATTCAGATCATTAGAATGCTTAAGAGACATTTTCTGTAACAATCGACCCAGGTGGCAGACCTCAAAATAGAATTTCCTTCATATTTTTCAAAACATGGAAGGGTCTTTGATCAAAGTATCAAAATGACAATTATTTTAACATCCTCGACCCTGGTTGCCATGGTTACGGCCAAAAAACTTATTTTTCTATAATTTCCCAAATTTCATCACCCCTTTTTGTAGACCTGAAAATGCCTGAATTGAATGCCACCCCAACTCATCGAATGAAAACATCACATTCCAACGTAACATTTTTAGTATATCTATAAACGTCTTTAAACTTTTCAAAAATATTCAAACCGATTTTACAGACGGTCTGTGTTTGGAAGATACCAGTTATCCAAAGTGGGGT
>JAMKCH010031411.1:0-15577 GCA_023653785.1 Ophioderma brevispina | reverse complement strand
ACGAAAACATGGACCAAGAACCAGTCTGAGATGATATGAACTTGAAGATTAAATAGTAAGAGCTTCAAGGAGGATGGCCCATTTAAGTATATAAAGTTTTCATGTTGATAGAATGGCCTTACCCAAATACCCCATCTGTAAAGTTTCGGCGCCGATATTTCAATCCGCTTTGATATGACATCTAAACGTGATTTTGGTGAGCCCCATAGAGTACAAAACTAATATTGGTCGACCAAAATGGAGCAACGCTTCGCTTCTTACTCCAAACCAAACATCATTTAGCTCTAAGAGTTCACAGGGTAAATGAAAAATAGTAGGGCTTTCTTCTGATACCAAAATTTGAACACTTCGGGTAAAATTCGGGGCTCTGGGGACTAGGCTATTAGCGATCGGGCCATGGACCTTTAATAATGTGTTCGTGCTCAAACAAGTGTTTCGGCAACATTTTGGTGATTTGGTGAAATGTTACTTTGTGTTATTTCAGAATTTCACAATACAACTGAACAACATATGTCAAATGGTGATATTTTATAGCTGAAAAAAAATCATATGGCTACGAATTTTGGCAAATAGCAAATTTATGGTTTCATTTTTTCTAAATGGCGGACAGTTGCAATTTTTTTGAAGACAGCAAGGTGCTTCTCAAAACTTACCACAACTGCATCTTAATTTATTTCGTATTCTACATTAATAAAAAATAACACCATATATGTCATTTTTGTGCCGCAATGTGGTAACAGAGATAAAAGAATTTGTACTTTTAAACATGGTGGTGGGAGCCATATTGGATTTAGAGGTCAAGATTATATCTCAAATTCATAAAACCCTTTTAATGTATTTGCTATGGCTAGTAATTAGTAGAAATGTCATCTTGTTTGTCCTTTTGGCCCCCTGCGGTATACCAAGTACAGAATTTGTACTTTCTAATATTGCTAATGGTGGCCATATTGGTTTAATGGTCCAATGATATCTCAACTTCATAAAACCCATTAAAATGGATTGTTGTGCTAGATTAGTAGGAAATGACATATTGTTTTCTTTTGGCCCATCCCGTACCAGAGATACAAGAAGTTGTACTTTCGAAATCGCGGATGGCGGCCAATTGGATTTAGAGTCAAATGAGCTATCAAACTTCAATAAAACCATTTCCAATGGAGTTGTTTTTAATGCTAGAGTTAGTAGGAAATGACATCGTGTTTGTCCTTTTAGCTCAGTTATTGCCAGAAGATATGAGGAGATTTATGTTTTCAAAATGGCGGAGGCGGCCATTTTGTTTATGTCTAGTTTGAAAAAAAAACCACTTTATGGGACTCGATTTGTTGCCACTTTGATATATTGTTTAAATGACCTTAAACTACCAGAAAATGCCAAAAGACCCTTTGGTGCAAATTTTTTTGGGGGCCCATGGTGCTATCTTACTTACTAAACATTAGTTTCACGCTTGTATTCCGTATCGTCTATGGAGACCCGGACTCTGTGGTTCCGCCGGACTATAGGCCCTATTGATTTCAACCGCTATAGGGCCTATCATTGTTATAGGTTTTCACATGTAAATTATTACCCGGGAAGGGGCTGGGGGGGGGGGCACTTTTCAAAGGTGAATATGACGCGTGAAGACGGACGTAGAGCCTTTATTGTCTTGATTAGCTTGCTTTACAATTTTTATGATGGTTGGTTCTCTCTGCTTAATTTGAGTATTAGGCCTACAGAACCTAAGCGTACATCACAATTTTAGAGTTAAGAAAAAAAACATAATTTGTTCCATATTTTTGCTGTTTTGACACCCTAATCAATGTAACGCGTACATCGCATGTTGAAAAAGGGACCATTGTTACGGCGTTTTTTGTTCACGCATCATATCCACCATTGAATACAAAAATCCCCCCCCCCCGACTTTGTTAAAAGAACCCACATCCGGTATTGCTTTGTAAATATAAAGGGTTAGAACTTCCTAATCTTGAAATCCAAATTGTATGGTTATACGCGTAAGCGGACATCTTGACGAAAAAGTATTATTTGTTATAATATAGTAATATAAAGCAATATTTCGTTATTTCAATATGTCTCAACCCGGGGGGACATCCCATCTGGAGGTGACAGCCATGTAAGGCTGAAAAGACCTCATTTTCAGCATCGCTGTCACCAAAGACCCATCTATTTGCAAATGTCACCCACAAAGACCCCATATTTTTTGTAAAATTTTACCAAAACTGTCACCAAAGACCCCTATTTTGGGGAATACTTTCACTCAAAGACCCCCAATTTTGGGTTAAATTTTGGCAAAAATTTTATAAAAATTTTGCAAATTTTGTCACACGAAAACCCCTTATTTTGGGGCCTTTTGGCGGTCTCTCACCAAAGACCCCTATTTTTTTTAGTATCTGTCGTCACCGAATGCCCTGGGTTTTGAAGTGCCAGCCTTACCCACCCCTATCCCATTTCATATGTGATTGCCCCCCCCCCCCCCCTCGATATTCAGTCAGTGTACAATTTGTCAATTATACAGTGTGTGTTTTGTTGGAAGGTGAAAAATGAGTGGCCAACTAAGAGTTTATAAACACTTTAGTCACACAATAGTGGTTAACATTTGAATTAACTTTCTAGATTTAATGCGGGGTTTTTTAAAGCGAAATGCGAACATAGTTTTATTGCATTTTGCCCCATTTAATTTTTTCGGCCCCGCTAAAACTCTTCCTCCTTTTTGGAGTGTTTTTGTTTTTGGTAAAAGATTCCCAATTGAGTAAAATCTAACATAATAATACTGTAATAATAATAATTAATGATGCAGCCAAAAAACACAATTGTAAAGGGGCAATGCGCGCGGTCTTATGAGACCAAATTGTTTGTTGGTGTTGTTTTGTTTGTTTTTTCTTGGCCTATAATGCGCACAGTCTGTTATGCATGAAACTAAGTACCTGAATATTTGGGAGCCGAACGAGATTGTACTACAGGGTATCTGAAAGGTCTATTTGTAGAGATTCGACCCAACCAACACAATTTTTTTCAGGCCAGGATCAACCGAAAGGTGCATCTTTCTGATCAAGCTGGGCCAGCTAGGCTGGCTGAAGCTGAAGTTACCCCCATGCACCACGATAGAGGTAGTAGATTTTTGGCATCGTGGTGGCATGTTGCTCTCTGTGTTTGTTTGTTCAGCCCTGCCTGCTGCTGCTGCCCTCGTTTTTGTATTTTTCTTGCATTAGGACCCAATGTATAGCTTTTTTGAGGTTTTTTTTTTTTGGGGGTTTTTTTTTTTTTTTTTTTTTTTTTTGGGCTCTTCTTGGTATGCTACAGTCATATCCCAGCTGATTGTAATTTCCTGGTACCGTATACATTATGTTATTTTTAAGTTAATTTTATGTGCAATATGATGATCTTACTGTATTTTACCTTCTATGCGTATATTCTGTGTGCAATTTTGATGTTGTTTGATTACTGAATAAAAATCAATGAAATGGAAATGAGAGGCTTTCAGATTGAATAGTTTGTATAATTTTTGTATTTTCTTTATAATTTTTAGCTTTAGAAAAAGCTGGGTTTTCAAGTCTTTCATTAGTTTCTAACCATTTTGGCCAACATATTGGGCCAGTTCGTCTCGAATTGCTGTGTTATGTGCTATTTATTTAGATACGAATAAACGAAAGAAAAAAATGCATCACAACAACCAAAATACATTTTACAGGACAACATTGCACAACGTTCTGTGATACACAAACAAAATTTTGACAATCATAAAATTATGAAAGGTCAACTTTCATTCAACAGATCAACAAATTATGTTTGAAATTGTGAATGGGAAGTTTAAGAGAAACGCTAGGTAACATATAAAAGGTCTGAAATTCGGAAAAATATGTGCAACTGTCATTTCGTTTGTTATTGATATTGTAATAAAGTGCCCTTTGATTATATATACATACATAGACAAAATGAGGAAGTATACCGAACTGGGCAGTAGACGAACTGGCATTAGTCGAAATGGTTTTTTAAAAAAAAATAATAAATGTGCAATTTATTATAGCGCCTTATCACCATTCAGTCTCAAGCGCTTACATTTATTCCGCTGTTACTAGGAAATCATCGAATTCATTTCATTTCATCTAGTGGGCTGCTTTAGCGGGCGCCCAAACCTATCCATACTTAGATTGTAATATTCCCCCTAACAGCTCCCCATATTTCGCATGGGTTAACGAGGCAATTGAGACTACGTATCGTGCCCAGGGACACACCACGTTGACTTCAGCGGGCTCGAACTCACGAACTTAGGCTCATGAGTCCTGCGCTTATCCGTGTCGCACACGTGCTCTCATAATCTGGATTGTTTGGACGAATGGTTTAGACAATCTGGTCATTAGAACAAGTGGTCAGTAGACGAAATGACATTAGACGAAATGGTTTTAGACAAAATCTGGTGATAGACCAAAGGGCAGTAGACGAAATTGCAGTAGACGAAATGGTTTAGAACAATCTGGTCATTAGACCAAATGGCAGTAGACGAAATGGATAGACGAAATGGTTTTAGACAATCTGATGATTATACCAAATGGGTAGTAGAGAAATGGCATTAGATGAAATGGTTGGAGCAACATAGTGAAATACAAAATGGGCATTCTACAAACATGGTATTAGACGATGATTAGACGAAATGGTATTTAGTCAAATGGTAAGAGACAAAGTGAAATTAGATTATGGGTTATTAGACTATGTGATTTTTAGACAAAAATGAATTAGAATTATTGGATATAGAGAAATGATAATGACGAAGTGGCAATTCCCCTTCCCGCCACACCGGTCTTAGGCATTGGGGTATCGTGGTAGAGATGATCGCCAGCTCTATGTGTTTTGTTTTTGCTGCCGCATGGGTCCTGCTCAGGGCTGGTGCTGCTGGTGGAACAAAAAAATAAGATAGATGCCCGGGGACTAGATGTAATCGCTAAGGTTGGTATTTGTGATCTTTGCTTTAAAACGCTAGCATACAGCATTCAGCTGTCAGTAAGGTTGTAGAGTCACGACACGGTCAATGTCAAAACTCAAAGGGGCCAGACTGAGTTCTCAAACCTGATGAATTCAAACACCTGTAGCCTGTGAACAGGTATAGCAAAATGTAGCCCGAGAACAAACCGTTCATTCTGACTACCCGTCCTTGTAGGATAACAAGGTCATTTGATATGATAACAAGTAATAGTTGAAGCACGAGGTGTGTGTGGGTACGAAGAGTAATAGACTTGCCGAATTGTGATTGACGTAGGATCGATACAATCCCTTAAGTTCTGGGTACAGTTCAAGCAAGCGGTGGGGCGGGGTGCCGCCGAGTCGATGGCGTGTGATGAAAAGATGAAATGCAGACGTGAGTCAGGTATCAACCTACGCTCTGCTCTTTCTCTCACCCCGACCCGGGTGTCGGTAAAACGCAACCAAGCTTCGTTAGGAAAGAGGGTAAAAATTAGATTAAACGTAGTTGCATGATAACTTAAAAGCATTGAGGAAAGTAATTGTGGATCGTTAAATGGTCATGTTTGGTTTAACTTCATTAAACATAATTGTTTTTATATATTTATTCGTTATATTTTTAGGCGATTCTTCAGTACAAAGAGCACTGCGTCTCCCACCCGCTAAATTTCTCAGTTGAAATGGACGACACATTGATTTGATTAAAATTTTAATTATCGATTTTAGATTTGAATTTCAAAGTATTTGATTTAAACTTGGTTTGTCCCTGATAGCACTCCAAAAATGAATTGGATTGAATTTTTAATCTGAGAAATGTAGAGAGCAGGAAGCACTGAAAGCTACTGAAAATTGCATGGTTTTTCTACATGAAGATTACTATGAAAAAAATGGGCGACATGAAGCAAAAGATAAAGTGGTAAAATGATCAAAAGTTATGTTATTGACATTATACATTGAAAAAAAGTTAGAAAAGAGGAAACCAAAGCTTATAATTTGCCAATACGCCTAGGTGGGAATTCTTATCTAGAATTTGCTGTCTGTACCTACAGCTATGTTCTTCTCAGCACTTAATCCAGGAGCTGGAGGGAACACGGAAAGTATTTGAGCCGGAAATTAGTTCCTAGAATGCATTGAATGAGTAATTATTGTTTTCTTCGTGTGTTCGTATATGGAGGGAACAAGCAAAGTATTTTGAGCCTAATCTAGGTTCCTTTAGAATGCCATTGAATGAGTAATATTTGTTTCTTCTTCTTGTGTTTCGTATAAGAACACAAAATATTTTTTTATTTCTTTTGGCGAAATAGCCAAAAATTGGATTTTTTTTTTCATAACTAAAATCGAAAAAAGAATTTTTTAAGTCACCTTAAGTCACGATACCGTTAGGCCTACTATTGTTGTGCAGTGTCGCGGGTTCCTGTGTGTGGCGGTTTCATTGAAGTGGATACATACCATTTAAACATGCTGTCAGACCACAAGGATTAACTGCTCTCATTTAATCTCAAAGACGGTGAGTCATGAATGAACGTTTTGTGCCCGAGAATGCTCCTGGGTAAGTTTTGTCATCTTTAAGTTTGAAGGTGACGTCACTGCGACTTTTATGTGCGCACCCATGAATCGCGCGCGTTGTGCTTGAAATCATAGCAAGATACGCACGCGAATAAGGCGGCACGATCACACGATCGAGACGCTGGTGTGGGAATGCAAAGACCGACATCACCTTCAACTTCAGATGAGACAAAGTATAGCCATGACCGAGAATTATGAATTTTTTGTGCATGAATTCATTATTCTACCCCACATCCACATCCTTCAACATGAGTTTATTCCGTTAGGCTGGCGAATTAAAAGGGGATGGCCGGATTGAACTTAAGTTATATATGATGTTGTCCATTTATATAGTGCTCAAACCCATCTGTAACAGGTTTTGCGCCGATATTTTAATACTCCGTTTTGCTGTGAGGGCTAAAAACATGATTTTGCAAGCTCCAGTAGTATAGAGTACTGTTGTAAAATTAATATTGTCGCGACCAAAATGAGGCACATTTCATTTATAACTTCCAAACCAAACAATCTTTTAAGCCCCTAAATGTCCAGGGTAAATGAGAAAAATAGTACCTTCATACCAAAATTTTAACCACTTCCGGTAAAATCTTGGGTCCCTGGACGAGGCTTATAGGCACGCCCATGGACGCTTTTATAGGGTGTGCACCATACGAAATCTTTTTCCCTTTTTTGCGCTCAACGAGGGCACACTTCAACCTGAGTCTGAGAGTCTGAGACCTAGTATTATAAGGCCGCTTAAAAAAATAGATTCCCGTCCTACTAGTCTTCGGAAAGTGACAGGGAAGGAGGCTTTTTTTTTTTTTTTTTTTATTCGCGATGGTAGCCAACTGTTTTAATTACATTACTGAGGTCTGAACTTGTGTCTCACAATAAGCAGTGGGCTATCATTTATTCATGTATCAATACTATAAACAGTCATCCTGAGTCACAGTGACAAACTGTAATTGATAAAACCGTAAATTGTTTGTACGCGGTTCAGAAGGCATTGATGTTCACAAACACCAAAGTACATCGTAGGATCAATAATGCTTAGCCCCAGTACACCAAAAAAAATTGCAACAGAAGGTTTCTTGGCATTTTTTGGTATTTAATAAGGTCATTTAAAATAATATATCAAAGTTGGCACAAAAATCAAAATCCCAAAAGTGTTCAAAAAACTGTGACATAAACCAAATGTCCGCCATCCGCCATTTTGAAAAACATTTATCCTCATATCTTTGCCAATAAATGAGTCTAAAGGACAAAACAGGATGGTCCTTTCCGACTAATTCTAGCATAACAAATCACTTAAAATGGGTTGTATGGAGTTGAGAATATCACCTTAACCTCACAATCCAATATGGCCGCCATCCGCCCTGTTGAAAAGTAAAAATTCTTGTATCTCTGTGCCGGATGGGCCAAAAGACAACCAATATCTTTTCCTACTAATTCTACATAACAAATCCATTAAATGGGTTTTATTACGTTGAGATATCATCTTGGCCTCTAATCCCATTATGGCTGCCATCTGCCAGTTGAAAAGTATGAATTCCTTTATCTCGATATCAGAATGGGCAAAAAATGGAAAATAAGGTTGTTATTTTATTATTGAGGGATAAGAAATGACTTAGATGGTTGTTTTAAAGTTATTTTTAGTGGGGGCTATTTGTCCAAAATTAGTAGCCATGTTGAACTTTTCTTGGCTATAATAAATCTATCACCATTTCAAACTAGGGTGTTACAATATAATTGTGTAGTTTTTAAGTTAAAGTAACAGAAAGCAGTTTCCACCATATTCACATCACCAATAATGTGGCCAGAGAAAATTGTTTGCAACAGACGATCGCCCACACTATTCTATTTAGTATTCAAGTTCATCATGAGACTGGTTCTTGATACATGTTTTCACATGAATGTCCACCAGATGTGCGGGCTGTGGTGCATTTCATTCTTTCTGTGCAGATACATTTCATGTTAATGCATCCTGAAGACAATTGCATGAGATCATTTAAGAGTGGCAACTCTGGTGACGGAATTGTGTTCATCACGCGGGGAAACAATTTCCCCATTGTACTATCCAGCCCAGTCAATTGAATTTTGACCATCAGTATTGCACATCAACTGATGAGCTGTAAATGAGTTTCCCTTATAAAACACTCCTGTCCAGCCTCGAGTATGAAGTGGCGACGCGGGGAGTGTACGTTTGTACCGCTTTCAGGCTGGTGTAGGCAAAGCACAAGTGCACTGCAAATGAAAGGCGGCGGCCCACTTGCGTTATCGCCACGCGTCGTCACTCCTCAGACAAGCACAGTATAGAGTGGGTTTGCGCGGAGGGGTTTGGGAGACATCTTTCAGAGCGAAAAAACAAAAAAAAAACAAGAGCTAGACCATCCTCTCCGGCGGTCAGTACGTTCTCCTGACCTACAGTTAGCCCCCAATATATAACAGGTCAGCCATCAGAGATTTATTCCTTCAACTGCCACATCTGGAATGCCCTTTCCTGAGTACATTCCTGCTAGCTACTAATCATCGGGGCCGGCTTTAAATTTTATTAAAAAAGGAGGTTGGTTAACGCTATTCGGCCACCAACCCATCAGTGGTTTCTACCAGATGTTAGTTTCTACAGTTAATGCCCTAGTATCCCTTTACCATAAAAATGACTACCGATTTGCTGACCTAGTGAACAGGGACACCGTTGCATTGCCAACCTCACTTTCGTTCGATTCAGGATCCATATTGGGAGAAAGGGTCAGAAGAAGGAAGCTCAGAGCACAGGGTAGTCACCATGAATTACTTTAAAGAAAACAGACTTCTTTGCCAACCACAAATATAGTATGAGAGTAGGAAAGTAGAGTATCGCAACATGAAAATGCATGGGAGTAAACAGCAGATTAGAGTAAATGTTATACACTGAAGAAGCACTTCAGAACTTTATATCATACACACGTTTTCTTCTTGTCTCTGCCAGACCGAAAGTAAAGGTCATTACAGCCCTCTTCAGCATAATGGAGAAGTAGGATCAAAAGATCTGTGTCTTCGCCAATATGGATTTTTGACCTTCAAAATTATGCCATGGGGAAATGCCTTTTTGCTATATCAATATCCGCATCTCCTCTGCCGCATAGATTACGTGGCAGTCTCTCTGTTGCATTCGGTCACCAATTATTAGTTTAATGAGGAGCTGCTATCCAGATCATTTGATGAGAACATCTTTTTCCCAGCAATTTTGTTTGCATTTGCTGTTCTACCCTATTTTGTGATCTAGTATTGCGATGGTCATGTGTGTTGTCTTTTGTGTTTAGGTCACCGTGTACCATTGAGACACGGCTGCTTTGATAGTGTCAACTTGCTTGTGAATAAGATGCATAATCATCAATTACCTTCACACATGGAAAAGAGACCAGAATGACCTGCCAAAGCTTGCAGCCAGTTGGAACAGCATTCTCGCTTCACAGGGGAAATCGAGGAAAAAGGCCTGGAAACATTTGCACGGGATAAATGCTGGTGAGGATGTCAATGGACAAGATCTGTTTCCAAGTAGGCCAAAGATACATCAAACAAATGGGAAAACAAGCTCACTTTTCTAGTATAGCTCAACGGAAAGCTATAAAGTGAACACCTTTGCATCTCCTCGGGCTTGTCAAGGTGGAACGAGGACCAAGGTCTGTTATTTCAAAGATTCCTGTTTAGTATCCCAATCTGGAGACTTGTTTTTTAGGATAAGGTTGCTTTGCCACGGAAATGTCACCATCCTCCACCGTTTTTTAGACCAAGCATGTTTTAGGTATCAAGCCAGTAAAGCACAATTTCTGATGGTCATTTGCGACATGTGTCCTCGTAAGAGGCTGCTTGCCCCTGAAGACAGTGACAAAGACTGATCATATGTTGTTGATGGAGGTTCTCTTTTACATCGCTTGGAATGGACGGAGAGAACCACGTATAGTTGAAATTTGAAAAATGCTGATGATTATCATCTTTCACAGTTGACCATTAGGGCAAAAACAGTCGTTGTCTTCCAGGGTGGCAACACCGGTGACAAACACAAAAGACAGGACACATGAATGTCGCAAAAACTAGGATCGCAAAAAATGTAGACAGATCAAATTGCGATCCAATTTTGCTGGAAAAAAAGAAGGTTTTGCTGGGAAAAAAGGAAAACGCAGAGATGTTGATATAGCAAAAACAGCCAGTTGCCATGGCATAATCAACAACCCAAACTGGGAAAAGGAAACAGATCTGTGATTTGATAGTACTCTCCAAAATATGCAGAAGAGCGCTGCATGCTGCATACCTTTATCTTTTGTTTGATCTGACGACACAAGAGGGGAAAACGTGGGTATGATTATCAATCTCCTGAAGCGCTTATTCAATGATGACATTGTTTGTTTGTTGGTTTTTTTAACTGTCCAAACGCCCCGTCCAGAGGAGCCAAGCGGGGACGCACTCTGGTACAGAGCAGATGAGTGCAGGGAACAGACCCGGATGATCCTACTCTTTTCGTAAGGGTCTGCAACTTTTTACGTGCGCAGGATTGACTCCACTGAAACACGGGGACAACAGCTTTACATGACTCTCCGAAATCGAACCATGAGGCGCCGGGGCACCATGCATATACCTGACAATTCTACGCAATGGGTGGGGAGCAAGAAGAAATTCAGTTCCACTACATAAATGCTCGTGATTATGCAATTTCCGACCTTATAGGAACTATTTGAGTATTGACAAGAAAACCCGACTCTTGCGGGGAAACCCAGGTCGCTCGTCGATCGTAGACCCTGCGACGGTTCAGTCGCCTTAACCGCTCGGCCACCTCGCCCTCCAGTTGCTCCTATCTGTTCTTCGCCAATGCATTTTCAAGTTGCGATACTACTTCAAGCATATTGGGGGTTGGCCAAAAAAAATCTGTTTTCCTGCCAAAGTCATTCCATGATTTAACCCTGTGTTACGAGCTTTGTTCCAGAGTATTGTGTTTACCAAATCGAACCCGAGTCGATTTGGAAGATAAAGGCTGCAACCCAAATGGTGTCCCTCCTGGTCAATGATCAACAATCAGTGTCCTTGGAATCATTACGCTACAGGTACCATTCTAAAAAAGTTTTCCAACAGCTTGTGGACCTTCATGCGAAAGCATGGAGTTAACCAGTCTAAATCTCAAGATGATGATGAACTTGAAGACTAAATAGTAATAGTTAAGTTGTGGCGATCATTACTACAAGTGGTTCGGCACCTTTTGGTGATTGTATGAGGTGAATAAGTGAATGTGTACGTTCGTTTAAGAGAATCGCTTTACACATAATGAATATTTATGTGATAGATTTATAGCTGATTAAAAAACCCCCCAATATGGCTCTATTTTCGACAAATAGCTCACTTAAAATCCTTTAATTCGAATAGATTTCTAATGACGGATTAATAGGAAATGACACCTCGTTTGTCATTGTATCTGTCTGATGCTAAATAGGATGATTTATGGTTTTTTTTCATTTTTTAAAATGGCAGACAATGGCCATTTTAAGAATACATAGGTGCTCTCAAATCTTGACAGCAACACCAAGTTAGTGTATTTCTTATGCTAAAATTAATAAAAAATAACACCCTATTTGGACATTTTGACCCCCTGTGGTACCAGAATAAAAGAATGTACTTGAAACATGGTGGTGGCAAGCAATATTGGATTTTTAGAGGTGAGGTTCACGATGATATCTAAACTCATAAAACCCATTTTAATGGATTATTTGTAGGCTAGAATTATAGAGTTAGTAGGAAATGACATCTGGTTTGTTCTTTTGGCCCATCCGGGGTTACCAGAGAAGATAGATACAAGAATTTGTACTTCCAACCTGGCGCGGATGGCGCGGCCTATTGGATTTTGAGGGTCAGATGATATCTCAATCATAAAACTGCTTTTAATGGATTTGTTTTATGCAGAATTTAGAGGAAAAGACATCTCGGTGTCCTTTTAGCTCATCATTGCCTGAGATATGAGATTTATGTTGTCAAAATGGCGGATGGCCGGCCATTTGTTTATGTCATAGTTTGAAACTTTATGGGACTTGGATTTTGTTGCTGAACTTTTGATTATATTGCTTAAGCTGACCTGCAAACTACCAGAACATGCCAAAAAAACCTTCTGTTGCCATTTTTTTTGGGGGTTCATGGTCTTGTGCTATCTTTACTCTATCTATAACATGCGTAATTGCTCTTTGTTTGATTCCCACACAGGTCTGTCATGGCAAATCAGTGATGTTTTTCGCAATGTTAAAGTATAGGGGAAATTCATTTCAACACATGGGCAATCTACGAACTAACCCGTGGTCTTCGCTTTTCAAAACAGATAAGCTTCACGTGCACAGACTTTTTTACAGGATACGATTTCCCTTAGGATTGGTCAACTTTCAAATGATGTGGGGCTCCGGAATTTGTCAAGACCACGCATTCTTTAAACACGATTTTTTTCACTTTTCATCCTTCGTTTTTTCAAACAAAAAAGATCATGGTTTATAATTATGACCATCTGACGGTATATGAAGTAGACTTGTTTTAAGGGTTGTTTTACACTCAGGGGTGGTACCTCTGGGCGGAACACTACAATGTGACCAATAAAAAAAACCATGTCTATTATTTTTCTTAAATGATACTATGCCAACTTAAAGACAAAAAAAAGCAAAAACTGCAGCTGAAGGACAACCATATTGAAATGCTGACGCAACACAAATCTGAACAGATGCATGGGATTGGAAATTGCTTTAAATCAGACTGTCTCATTTGATGCAGGTTAATATTTGAGAGTAGACACCAGCATATCATAAGAAATTGGGGGACAACATTCAACATTCAGGAATAATATTGGAAGCAAGTAATTAATTTCAGAAATCTTAATAGAATGTGACCATTTGGTAACGGTGGTGTAAATTTGAATTTAGTGGGGAGGAAATCCGTCAAAAAATGTCCTCTCCGTATTAGGGCCAATAAAGCTTAACTAAATTGACAGATTGATTTGTGATATTTACTTTAAAAAACTCTATGTTTATGTTCTAGACATTTGTAGAAACACATGTGGCTACCCATTTAAAGTTTTCTGTATGACATGATCAAATGTTAGAAGTAGTGTTCCCCGTCAAATCTGTCCTTCCCGAAAACATGAAGTTTGACTACCCATAAAAATTTTTCTGAAGACCTCACATCTCCAATTGAAGAGTTTGGAAACATACTGTTTGAATTAATCATATTACAAAAAATAATAAACTGAAAATAAGCAAAGCACTTTGTTTTTTCACCCCAAATGTTGACAATGAATGAAGTGGTTCTGGTCAAAATCTTGTCCTCAATCTGAAAAATAACATTTCGTCAATCATAAAATGGTTCACAAAGACATATGCCTCAAATTTTGGAATTGTACTCTCAACTTGCCTACCCTGTAAAACACATCAATATTGAAAAGATCATGGACTTCATGTTTTCAAAAACCCAAATGAGACGCCAAGGTACCCTGATTGTAAAACAACCCTTACCAACATTTTTGGCAATATTGTAAATGAAACCATTTATTTACGAGTCCCTAAACGAAGTTTTTTCAAAGTTTCTACCATGGAGAGGTCAGCGCTGCAACCAGTGTTATTCATCATGTGAAAAAGAATAAAGCTTCCAGCGTGACCTGCTGTCTGAATGCAATTATAGTGATATTAGACTCTATTTTTCATCAAATAGTATTTCAAGTCTATTTGATTTCCATATTGATAAAGAACGAAAAAATATTTTTAATCATAAAAAAAAACTAGAAATCCATTGAACCAGATCAAAGTAAGATATTTTTTATATTTTCATTTCAAAAAAGCTTTTTCCTTAAGTTTTACCTTAACCCATGGGAAAATACTGTACATCATGGCACCGAACTGAAATTAACAAAGTCAAAATGGCGAGGTGAATCCTGTTTGAGTTTTTACATAAACATTGGTAGAAATATGACAAAAATATGGACAAATGTACATGTGTGAAGATTTAAAATATCTTCCAAGAAAAGTTTCCTAATATGCAAAAAATTACAAAATGGGGCAAAATTGAGTAAAATGGTGAAAAAATCACTGAGCTAATTTTACAAATTGACTTGATTTAAGTCTTCAGCAGTTATTCTTATACTACTCATATGAATGATGGATTCAAATTTGGGCAAATCGGATGTCGAATCACCTCGCCATTTTGCCTGAACCGTCATGAGACCCATAAGGACTATCAGGATCCTGCTTCCTTCAATCCGATGTTGATGTAACAAATGCATGGCCTTTAGGCAGATGCAGAACCTCCCATAAATATATATTCCCCCCATAATATATATTCATTTCGATCACCCTGTATGACGAAAGCCCCCCCAAGTGTCCTTCATAAATACCCACAATCCTCTTCCTCTTTCGCTTGGTCGACAGTGGCGGTAACGTTAGTATTTAGCTTTCCCGTAATTTGGTCGAATTTTTTTGGTCAGATTTGGCTACTAGTGTAGTCCTGAACCTTGTGTAACTCTGTTAAATGTCATTTATACGTCCCCTGGGGCTGTAGTTTTGTCATATTTCGTTTGCGAAGTCGGTATTTTAATGACTTTATACCTTGACTTTGCCTCGGGTTTGTCAACATACAAAACCCGCAGAAATTTCACACCCATAGACGCTGACTAGCGTAGGGCGTGGTGCACTCTGCCGCCACGTTCATATCTATAGTCCTATTTCCTTCCCACTAAGTATCTGATATGTGTAGGTATATTTATATTAATTTTTAACGTGTATATATGTGATTACAATGTTTGGTGAGAATTGTAATTTGGAAATGGACCGACACGCCTTTGGTTTCGATCCAAGATGGGGTCCGGTTTGTTTACATTTTATATTTATGCACGACCATTACGTCACACAATGAGCGTACACTTTGGGTTTACTACTAGTTTCCTTACTGCTTATTCTTGCAGCCCTATGTCAACGAGGTTGGCCTTTGAATTAAAGGAGTTTGTAGGATTGTTTGGAATCCGTTTATATAATTCTATCTAAACTTAGTACCTTTTGTATTCGGGTAACCTCCCCGCCTTGGTGTCGTGCTCAGGCCCGGT
>JAMKCH010031410.1:0-39056 GCA_023653785.1 Ophioderma brevispina | reverse complement strand
GGGGTCAAAAACTTTGGTGGCATGGGCGTTTTTTTTGGTCAAATTCACGTTTTTGAGCATAAAAAAATAAGAAACCAGATTTATTAATTTCTTAGCAAAACAAATTTTAATCATGATGCCAATACGATCAATCTCTTACATTTAAATAAATTATAGATTTCTGTTTATCCAATATATAAGGGTCTATAAGTTTAGCCCCAAAATCACTTTCTTCCTAAAAATAACATCATTTTTAAACACATGTCACCACAACGATTATTACCTGAATCCTTCATGCAATGTATAAACCTATATCATAACAAAAAGATCCATACATATATTAATGTATCTATTTGTACTTTAAAAAATAAAAAATAATTTTGCTTAATTTGCAGCCAAATGCATTTTTCGGCCTAGAAAATCATCCCTGCACCAATATTTCAACCACAACCATCAATTTCTTAAATCTCATTTATCCTTCAATAAAACTGGTTGTTTTTTTGTTGTCCCGAGGGGAGGGGTAACTCGAATACTAGAGCACTTTACAAGCCTCGGACCACTCCATTACTAACTCTTTATATCAAAAAGAGTTGTCCAGTGTACGCATGCTTGTCATAGATGTATATCATAGTACATAAAATCTTTTGCAAAAATGAAAATCGCTCTGCTGCGAAGAAGCTTTTTTTGTTGTCGAGGCAAGCCATACTTCTGTCTTCCGTTTCCTTTATACCTCTGTGCAGTGACCAGTGGCAAGACGGCCGCACCAGTAAATCATGCTGCTTGACTTAGAAGGTGCTTATTCCGATCCACTGTCTATTGTGTTCTCTACTTGATATGAAAAACTGGCACTTGCACATAAACACCCTATTTCGAGGTTACCTACTAGAACACTGACTCCATATTGGGAGTCGTTTATGACGTGTCAAGCTAATACACCCCATCATCCGTGGGAAACAAACTTGCGGTTTTGATGGTAGAAGCAATAATGCATCTTGCAAAGCCCTATTCAATACTGTGTCTATATATTGATTAGTTACCACTAAAACGGCAGTTTTGTTCATTTCTTGGGGAATGAAACAGATTTGAGGGCCTGAAATTTCAGGACGCAATGAGAAAAATATGCCTTTCATCTGATATCAAATCGATCCTACTCCGGTAAATCAGGGGGGTCCCAAACACGATCGGAACACGCACCTTTAAAGCATGGGTATTTTTATACACATGTTACAAAGACTGTAGTAGTATCAATGATATGGCCCACATTGCTTATGTGTGTGTAGTGTTGTTTCAAAGGTTTGTACTCTCAACACTTGTATAGTCAATTTTCCTACCTCCGTGCAGTGAGGTCATAACCTTGGAGTATGGAGCGCTGTGTGTCTGCATCTTATGTGAGCTAGATCTACAGGACTCCCTGTTAGTGTGGATCTGTAAGTTATGTAGTTTGTGCATCACCTCTTAAGGTGCTTGTTCCGATCGTTCTTTGTGGACCCACCCCTGATTTTTAGTACAAACTTTTTTAAAAAGATGAGAAAGTCGGTACTTTTCTATTGTCATCCTGAATTTTGAGGCTCAAATCCATTTCATGTCCAAGATATACACAAAAAAATTGTTGTATATATTATTAATTTTCCCTGAGATGGCCAGCGCACGATTGGTTTAAAAAAAAAACATGTGGTCGTTGGCCGGAGTTCGAACCGGCGACCTCGTCTTACAAGCACAGAACGCTCTAACCCGACTGGCTATCAATCTGGGTCGGTAGAAGAGCGATAAAATTTTGTTTTAATGGCTAACCATCATTATTAGCACAAGTCTTGTATAGGGCTTTGCAATATACGTATTGCTTCTATACGATCAAAACCGCAAGTTTGTTTTCCCACGGTACTTGATGGGGAGTAAGTACAGGTGCCAGGCTCTCGTAGCAATAGAGACACAATAGACATAAATCGGAACAAGCACCTTTAATCATAGAATAAATTATGAAACTGACCTAATTAAGATTGTTTAGTGGTTGATGTGTGCTTTGTTGATTTGAATATCATAAAGTGAGGCAGATTGCAATAATATACAACACATCTCAAAACATAGCGCTCGTAGAGGCACATAAAGTAGATGCAAAGAAGGATGAAGGATAGGAAATATATTTTTTTAGAAGGGTGTTGGGTCTATATGCATGATTCTGCCGAATCTATGACGAAGCGAACTCGTGCAAATGATACAACCCGAGAGAGTATTTAGACAATATTATTTAAAGGCTCGGAGAAACTGGCGTCATTGACTAATAAGATGAAAAAACATGTCTCCGAACCCCGGTCCTCTCTCTAGGCCGTGAGATGTACCACTGGACCACAGAGAACTGTGTTTATGTGGATACCATTGAAACGAGCGCTAATGCATTTAAGTCTTTATTTCAGAGTTTCAACAGCGCCAGTTTTCTGAGCCTCTACAATATATTCAAAACTTCAGGTTCACTGGCATAATTGTGACCCAGCATGAGTAAAGAGGCTCTTTGCGGTAAATATAAATTTGGTATAGGAAAAAATTCAGAAGGTGTTTAAAAAAATGAATTTTTTTCTTTTTCTGAGAAATGAAAAATTTATGCTGATATATCTCTATCATATGTGGATGTTTATTCAGCAAAATAGTAGATAACATGTCTTCTTCCTTCTGGCTCATTTTATTTCATGTACATGTTTTAAAATATGGTGTTCTTCCACTTTAACACAGCCAATAACTTCTTATGTATTCTATTATGTCTTTTGTTGCATGATCTTTGACCTACCACAACTTCAGAACGACAAACCCCATGAATATGTATAACGTCTCATTTTAAATCTTGAAACACACATAATATGATGGTACAATATCTCAATTTTTGAATTTCCCTCAAAGAGCCTCCATTTACTTGTGCTGGCATCACATATATTAAGGAGATAATGGAAAAAAGGTTACTAGGCCATATAGTACCTTTACTGTGATGTGGCAATCTACTCTTGCATGTGGGCCATAGCTAGTGTGGTCATTGTGGGAAGAGAGCGCATTGCCAAACACATACAATTTTGTCGACGTTTTAAAGTTTCCACCGCCAAGTCTTGAGCTTTGGCAGTGGCCGGTGGTTAAAGTACACAAGGGTTTGTAAACATTAGCTGTTGCATTAGGGTTCTTTCAGGTCACTTTCCCATTGGTATGGTTGCAAAACCGTTGTGTATTGTTATTAATTCTGTTTGTTTATGTCTGTCCCTCTCAAACATACAAAAGTTAGGTGAAGTTAAATAAAACATATATACAATTACAATTTTTTTTGGAAAAAAATACAGTATTTATATTTTAACCAGTGAAATTCCTAACCATTTCTCATGAAAGTTTTCCCATATCTCAAGAATTTCTTATAGGTTGAAATCAAACACTGACATATGGCAACTATATTACACATGCTAATTTTCCTGGCAGGGTCTCAGTAAGCCGTGCAAAGCAAAGCATTTGCTAACCAGGTTCGGCAGCCGGACAATTTTCACAAAGGGTAAGATGAAAGCAAAACATTTGGCCTTGTTTTAATGAGTTATTTGTTTTCTTATTATCCTTGAAATGAAGGTTGCAATCCATTGGCTATGAATTCAGCTACAAATGCATCATTTGGAAAAGTGCATCTTTGTGAAATCACAAGGATAATCTTGTAACCCTAATAAAGGCAATTGATAAAGAACAATTTTTCATGTGAAAATGGCTGAAAGGAAAAAGAAAACCTGTCAACTTGTATTAAGAAGACCACAATGTGAAAGCGTTTGGTAGCGTACCGTGTTGTTTCTAATATGCCCCTGCTCTATAAACGCCCCCCTACGATTTTGGATAAAACAATTTAAGAAAATTGGTTAAGCCTTACCAATCACATGATTTATGGCCGGGACTTCGTAATCCACTTAATATCATAATCGCTATTGTCATCAATGCTTTCTACTAAGTACAAAGTGCTGTTCGTGGATATCATATGTGTATAACACATCTGGACCCCATTAATCTTTTATAAACTGTGTAAGGTGTTTTGGCAGGGATTTTTGACTTTCCATTTTTGACTGTATTTTAAAAAAAATTTTTCTAAAAAGCCCCCCCCCCCCCCCTTTTTTTTTTTTTTTTTGAAAAATGCACCGCCCCGGGGGTGTTCTTAGGAACAATACGGTAATCTACTATATTAGGGTTTTAACCAGCATTATGGAGCAAAGTCCTTCATTTTCACACGTACTACATATATATGGCCTTTTTGTGCCAGCAAAGTATTATTCAGGGCATTAACAGCACAATCCCACAGATCTGCCGACTCTCTCAGATTGTGTTGAACTTACTTTAACCTTTTCATGTCAATTCTTAAAAAATCAAATGGGCATGTTCCTACTGACAGTTCAATGGGAGGCTTTCAGTTGATCTTTAAACCACAAACATCCGAGGGGGGGGGGGGTGGGCTGGATATCTCTTGATGAACTGAATGCTCACTAAAATTGTTTAAAAATCTCCCTGATTCCCAAAATCTAATGTTGGCAGCTCTGAATCCAATTAGGGTAGTATTGATAGGTTAAAACCAAAGGTGATTAACCTCTTTTTGAAAACGGGACCGACTTCCCCAAATGCAGAATTAATCTGGAAGAGCATTCCAGATGTCAGAACAGTAGATGGAATGAAGGATCTCCTGATGGCTTAACTAGTTTGGGAGACGGGATCTAATGTAAACATTGCTTTGTGCTTATGCTGCAACTTGCGTGATGCACCATTTACGAAAGCTATGCCATCACTCTATACTTGACATTGAAATTGCAGTAGTGCCTTGCTATCCATTTTTATGCTTTTTTCTCATCAGAATTAAGGAGTGATGTCACAGCACATTTCTACTATTGAAATCCATCATTAAATTATCAATTAGTCAAGTCAGAAGTAAGAAGTGATATCGCATTCACTTCTACTATTTGAACCCATCATTAAATAGTCAATCAAGTCAGAAGTAAGGAGTGATGTCAGCGCCATTCTATTTTGAAACCCATCAGTAAATTAGTCATTAGTCAAGTCGAAGTAAGAAGTGATGTCACAGTACATTCTACTATATGAACCCCCTTATTAAAATTAGTCATTACCCCTAACCCGACCGGGGCTTTTTGCCGACCGACGGCCAATCAACGAGGTTGCAATCTATTTATTTTATTTTTAACGGCCCGATGCAACGAGAGCCAAATTTTGGCGTTTCATGCATCTCGGCCGTTTTTCCTGGCACAGGATAGTAGCGTAAAGTTTCAATAACTGCCCAGATGCAACGAAGACCATCGCGTCATTTTCCCGGATAGACGTCCCAGATGCAACGAGGACCCGCGCATTTTTCCCGGAAGACGGCCCAGATGCAACGAGGAACATGCGCCTTTTCCGGAAAGACCGTCCAGCTGCAACGAGGAACATCGCGTGCGAATGCAATGATAACAGTGATAATAATAAATAAATAAATCAATAATGGATCGTCCTGCACACTGATCTGCTGATGTTGTAGCTTATAGTTCGCCATTCGTGGGTGGCGCTATTACAGCTCGTCATAGTCCATGCGTGGCGCTAATTACGCTACGTCTTCTCCGGTTTACGTCAGGAAGCGTTTTATGATAATTAAAAAAATAGCTATTGAAACGGGCCCACTTCCCCAAATGCAGAATTAATTCTGGAAGAGCATTCCAGATGCAGACAGTAGATGGAATGAAGGATCTCTGATGGCTAACTAGTTTGGGAGAAGGGATCTAATGGAACATGCTTGTGCTTATAGCTGCAACTTGCCATGATGCACACATTTACAAAAGCTATGCCATCACTCTATACTTGACATTGAAATTGCAGTAATTGACTTGCCTATTCCATTTTTATCCCCCTGGCTTGAAAAGCAGAGGGGGATATTGTGAGGGTGCGCATGTCCGTATGTATGTGTATGTATGTGTATGTATGTGTATGTATGTGTATGTATATGTGTTCCAGTTTGGTTAGGTTTTCGTTTTTCGCGTCTCCTTCGAAAAGTTTAAGTCCGATTTAAACCAGACTTGGGGTGAAGGTGCAATAGGGGTTCCTTCATATGTGGATGATGGCAAAGGTCATGGACCAAGGTCAAAGGTCAACTGAGGTCATGTTCCAGTTTGGTTAGTTTTTGTTTTTCTGGTCGATTTTGAAAAGTTGAAGTCCGATTACAACCTAACTTGGGTCGAAGGTGCAATACGGGTTCCTTCATATGTTGTTGAGGTCAAAGGTCACATACCAAGGTCAAAGGTCAACTGTGCCAACTAACCACCTTGTGTATACTGCCATCTTGCCAGGGGGATTGCGCAAGTTTACTTGCTGTATTTTTATACTTTTCCAGTCAGAAGTACGGAGTGATGTCACAGCACATTCTTCTATGTGAAATCCATCGTTAAATTAGTCAATTAGTCAAGTCAGAAGTAAGGAGTGATATCACATCACATTCTACCATGTGAAACCCGTCATTAAATTAGTCAATTAGTCAAGTCAGAAGTAAGGAGTGATGTCACAGCACATTCTTCTATGTGAAACCCATCATTAAATTAATCAATTAGTCAAGTCAGAAGTAAGGAGTGATGTCACAGCGCATTCTACTATGTGAACTCCATTATGAAATAGCACAATCTCACGAAAATGATCCTAACTCGACTTGCCCCCTATGGGCTCGGTGTAAAGAATAGGCCCCATGTGTTCCCTGCATGTCGTAAGAGGCGACTAAAATGGATCCCCTGCTGGTTCGGGGTTAAGAATTGGCCCGATGTGCTTCCTGAATGTCGCAAAAGACGACTGAAAGAGATAAGTATATAATGTCCTGTATTTAAAAACATTTTAGTTTTTTTGACAACATAAATAAAGCCATCCATGTAACCTGTATTATAGTAGATTCAACCCATTGTGTCACCAGAGGAAAAGTTTTGGACAGCGTCGATTAGTTGGGAGAGGAGACAGAAAAAGAAAATATGCGGCTCAATTCACCTTTTTCATGAACGAACTAAGATAATCTGGCTTTTCATGTTGACATCATTTTAAAAAAAGAGAGTGCAAAGACTTTTGTGTTCGCTCAAAAGTCAGTAACATTCAACTCACATGTTACATTGAATACCCCGAAGCAAATAGGATTAGTCAGAATGTTTTGAGAGTTAATGTAGCTCTGAATGCGCTGATTTGAATGCTTTTCATTATAAAGCATAGGATTGATTTTCTCTGCTACATGTTTCAATAGATTAACATGGAATTTTATTTTCCACCCACTGCACATGCCCCTCATTCAATGCCCATACCTTCGAAAAAGTACTAGAGGTGACACGATGGGTTGAATCTACTCTAGATTATCTTTGTCTTGTAAAATGTTTGATGTAACCAAGATGACACAATATGACTCCATTGTGTTAAGGTGTCGTTAAATTCTAATCCCTTACCTTACCTAACTTGCATAAACCAATGGATGAGTGTTGATATGCACATAGTGATATTTCCCGGCTTTTCCATATTAGGACAAGGTTTTCACTAGCTGTTGAATTATATACAGATTTGATATTAATTATTCTAATTACAAAATTCCTTCGTATGTGACACATCAAGAAGTTAAAGCTTTACCATTCACAGGTATAGTTTACTAGCCAAATACCAATACAAATGTGCACAAATCACAAATTTAAAAAAAATTGGGGGTGCTCTTTAATATTTCAGAAGAAAGAGAAGTAGCGAGCGTGGGGAAGTAGTGGAAACACCAGGAGACTTGATTGTCAGAAAAATGACCATGGAGAGAATAGATGAATTGAAAGCTCAGATCAGAGAGGACAAAGCCAGATTTAAACAGCTTAAGAAGGAGATTGAGGAAATCCGTAGTGGTGCTGCAGATGATAAGCTGCAAGGCATGTGGGATGAGATTCAAAAGTAAGTACTCACAAAAGCTGTTATCATATTCAACAACTCACTGTATCTCCTTGCACAGGAGCATACCATTGTTGATTCGTTATCAACCCACAGTTGATATGCAAATTAGTGCGTCATGCCCAATGTAGTGTTCACGGAAGTGTTTACGCGTACGTTAAGTTAACGCAGTTTTTGTCACGTTTTGAAAACCGCTGAGTACGCGTAAGGGCACCAGGGCAAAGTGCCAAAACAAAACAAACATGCCAAAAGTATTGTTTTGCTTTAAATTTTGCTCAAATACATTATGAAGAAAGATTTGTCAACTGTGAACATTTTATGTATTTATAGTGTGAATAATTTTTGTTACTATATATACGATATTAGTGTTCATGAAGATTTTCATTGTTGAAAGGGATTCAAACATGTTACAGAGTGGTTCATCACAAATCAACAACTCTGCATCTGATGCATTATACATCTGCATATTTTATGCCCGGATCAGTTAAGCCGCCCTCAGGAGTTAAAAATATATGGGCGCACACATACGTTATTGTTGATTTGTGATAAACCACTCTGTAACATGTTTGAATCCCTAAATCATATGTTTAGTACTGATGTTGCAAGCTCAAGTCAACTGACTCCAGTCACTTGATGACCAAGTCAATAAAGTTCACAATTGAATCAAAGTGAACTTGAGTTGAGTCAACTCGAATTGAGTCTGATGACTTGGATGAGTCAAGTCAAATACACAGGTATTTGCATCATGAACGTCAAGTACTAGAGTGGGTGATAGCAACTTGTATTTAGGACAGTGAAGCATTCCTTTTCTACTGAAAATGAGGGTACAAAAATGTTCTTCCAGTTGGGATTTTGTTCTAAGAAAAAGAATTAAAGCAACATATTTAGCAATATAGCAACCACCACATTGCAACCACACGTTTATTTCAAAATAGGACTTGTTAATGGATGTGTAATTTGATGAAATCTAATAATCGCACATATTTTAATATTTTTCCTTAAGAAAGAAGAAAGCATCGGAGGAGGAAAGTGAATCATCAAAAGTCTACCACAGAAGCGGGTTAGTGTGTTCAGGTTGCTAATTCTGTTGATTATTACTGTTTTTCAAATGAAAAAAATATTAAAATTAGTATTTCACTTCAACCCCAGGCATTAAGTCTGAGTGTGACGGGTAGAAATCAATTGCTACACAACACTAGGCATAAGTCTGAGTGTGATTCATTTTGTGGTGAATATAGTTAATGCCTTGAAGTACTTTCAATCAAGTCTACACATCAGAAATGCAAAGAGGAGAAGTGAGACGGGCTAGGTTAGTTTGTGAGTCTGTATCTATCAAACAGTTGACACTTTTATTAATTCAGCAAACATGAATTCAGTTCATACAGGTGTCTTGTGCCATAAAAGATAAAGGGAAATCAAATATCCCCTGTATTATTGAATAGCCCAAGCCTGTAACCAATTTCTCTCACATCCTGTGTGCTGTTGTTGTTGCACAAGCATTCCTGCATTATATTGCTCTATACACTTTTTGGTTGGCACTTTTTCAAATTACTGTAAATTTTAGTGCAGTAATGGATCAAGTCCATACCTGGTATGCTTATACATTGGGACAAGGGGTCTTAAGATAATAAAAGATGATGGAAGTCAAAGGTCATTCAGGGGTCACTTAGGGTCATTATATTGCTCTACCCTTTCTTTGACCACATAATCTGATGACCGATCAGGGACCACTCTCTTTTTTGTGGGTATCCTCCAGGACATTGTCCAAATAAATCAAATAAAAAAATCAAATTAAGGATGGCTGAGGTTTTTACAGACAACATAGTATTACAATATGGTTTATAATGATGGATTGTACAAATGCATTTTTCCATTCTTTTAGAAGTTGAACTTATATTGCATTTTTACATTTGCAGGTAAAGCAGGCAAATCCACTTCAGTACCCACACCAGGTAAAGGGAGACGGCCTCCATCCCGTACCTCCAAAACCTCCAGGACATCGGAAGGGTCTGTAGGAGAAATGTGCGCTGCAGATAGTGCTAGCAAACAAAGTGAGGTAATACTAGAATAGGTGTCATGGGGTAATAGATTTCATAATCATCACAAAACCAGGATAAGCTGTGACAGTCCAACATTTTATACATCAATCACGGGTTAAGTAAAAGCATAATAGCACATTTTTTTAAGAGCGCCCCCAATTTTCCCAATATTTTGAGATTTTTGCACAGTTGCTTCGGTAATTTTCTAGTACTATACCTGGGAATGGTGGAGCTTGATAATCTCTCCGTGTCTCAAAAGAAGGAATTTTGTAATTAGAATAATGTCGGAGATCTCCGATAATAATTCAAGGGGCTGCTGGAAACGTCCTTCCACTATGGAGTAGCCAGGAATATCACATGTCTACGCTCATTTATTAGTTGTTCCGTCGGTTGAGGCACATCAAGTTAGAGGTTATTTTCATGAGGTGACACTATATCATCATGGATGGACACCGGGATGGACATTTCCATCTCCGCCATTAAATTACAATCGTGGTCCTGATTCTAATAACAAAATCGCTTCTTTTATGACAAATAAACATTTTTGAGCATTGTCATTTGCAGATACAGTTTACTAGACAATTACCAACACAACTGTGCAAAATCTTAAATTTTGAAAATTGGGGTCGCTCTTCAAAAATGTGCTATTATTGCTTTAGTAATGTGTGACAGGTTGTACCTATCGTTGGGCTTAGCCATGATGGATACCCCTAGTATGCATATTTTGATGGCAAGCCATAAAGAATGTTTTTGGACACTTTTGAAATTGTCATCAAATCACTACATGTTGCATAATAAAATAAATAGATGTTGACATTTATATAGTACCTTTCACAAAGTATCAAAGCTATTTACATTTATTCTGCTGCCACTAGAATATGTCAATGTCATACAAATGCCCTGGGTGTACTGGTGAAGAGGGGCCAGCGAGGTAAAGTGCCTTGCCCAAGTGAACAACACACTGGCCCTAATTTAGCTGGGACTCAAACCCATGCCCTTTGGGTCATGAATTGGTTGTTGCCTCCACCCAACAATAAGTGTCCTCAATTGTTGACCTATGACAAAAAACGTAAGCATTCTTTAGGACCAAAATATAAACAGATATGGCATTGCCCTTATTGATAGTGCTAGAATGTGTTGCGCCATAATGTCACTTTGGAACTTAGTCTTGAACATTTGCGATTAAATTTTGTAAATTTAACATTGTTTTTGGTAAAAATTTACGTGGATATTGCAAAAATCAATTAACAATACATACTAAAGCCGACCCTTTGCCATCATCTTCAATGAGAGCTTGTGAGCATAACAATAAATGTGACCTCATGGTCACTTTTAAAGTTTTACTTTTTAAATGACAATGTTGCCCAAGTATAACCGAGCTATTATTTCTTGAGTTCGGCTGGTGTGGACCACAAATAGACCAAGGGGAGATGTTTTCATTTCAGCAAATACGCACACCATGTGTACCCTTGTGCATTATATAGAAGACTCATCGCAGTTTTGCATGTCATTCACCATTTGAACTCGCAGTCTTGTGTGACTGTTTATACAGTGTGTTCCTCGCCAAATTCCCCTTTATGACCAAAAAGTGTTAGCTTGTAATGCGGGGCATCGACTGACAAAAGTGGGAAAAGGGTTGTTTACAAACAAACAAACATTTGTTCTTTGTTATCCATGTGGAGGTGGAAGAGGGATTATTTGTATCAACACACTTTCAGAGAGAGCAATTTAAAGGAACAAGTTTTACTAAAAATCACTTCCACTTGAATATTGATATTGCAGGACTAGCTGATATACAAGTTTGAGAAAGTAATGAGAAAATATGGACATTCTTCTGATACCAAAATCTCTATTTGGATGGGGTAAAGTGGGAACACAAGGTTGTCCATCGGGTTACCAATCTTTAATGTGTAAGGGTTAATTGTGGGCTGCCAGCTATAGCTGGAGGACCACTTAGCAATCCGTTGTGCGTGTGGATGTATGTGTGTGTGTGTGTCACTAAAATGTTGTTTTTTTTTAAAAAATTGACCTCAATGGAAAAGTTGAAGTTCAATTGGAACCAAACTTGTGTCATAGGTGCACCATGGGATCCCTCATATGTTGATGAGGTCAAGGTCATGTGCCAAGGTCAAAGGTCATGTGAGGTCAACTTGAAAAATAGGCTAAAAATGTAAATTGACCTCAATTGAAAAGTTGAAGTTCAATTGGAACCAAACTTGTGTCATTTGTGCACCGCGGGATCCCTCATATGTTGATGAGGTCAAAGGTCATGTGCCAAGGTCAAAGGTCATAGAGCGGCCCACAGCTTATATTCTTTGAATATAGCGAGCGCGAAAGCTGAGAACCTCGAAATTCTAGTTTTCAATATGTTTGACTACTTTTCTTTGTCATTTTGTCCCTTTAAATTTGCCAATGACCATGTGGTAACTGCCTTTACATTGCATGTATTATATTTCACAGGATAAAGATGTTGATTCAGTGTTTGATCCATTAGGATCACCTTCAGATGCACTCTCATCAAACATCACAGATAAACACAAACCAGACACAGAGGTTAGTGTAGGCTTGAAGAGCTGGAAATGACACATCAGGTGCATTTCTTATATTTGTATAGTTTCTATTTAGGTCAGTATTGCTTAAATTACACTTAAAGAATGTTTTCTGATTTTGACACCTGACAGGCGTACACATTGCCTGATCACAGTGCGTGGTTTGTGCATGCTGTCACAAAACATCGCTAGCATGGTGAATGAGTCTATCAGTACAGGCCAATATGTGGGGCTAATGAGCTACTGTATGTCGTCATGGAAACTACGCTATAACACATCTTTGAATTTTGAGCAGTGAGCAATAGTTGCCGATAAACAATGTACACGATGCAAACAGTGTGTGTATACTATACTCTCCGTCATAATTCCTTTTCTCTGCGTCAAGACTACGCCAGCATTCCCGCCAGACAGAACCATGACAACGAGTAAAGGAAATTATACATAGATGCGCGTTTCACGCAGCAACTTCGCGCGCGTATTGTAGAAGCCTATTTCAGAAAAGGAATTGTGTGACGGCGACTATAAGAAGCTTGTCCATTATTATAATTTGTTTAGCTGAGAACACATGCAACACTAGAATGTTTACAAGGCTTGACAGCATTTCCTTAAGGTTGTGAAATACCACACATGGTAATTAGAGGCTGGTCAAGTGCTAATCTGTTGGACCTGTTTCATAGGATATGCACATCTCATCAGGGGCACAATTATTATCCCAGTTGGAAACAATATAACAAAGTTCATGCATTCACCAGTACTGAATTCTTAACAAGTTCTAGCGAGCCAATTACAAGATACACTGCACCTCACAGAGACTTCTAAAATAGTGTAAGAAGTTAACAGAAGGGGGCGAGATGGCGGGCATGTGAGGCACTTAACCATCGGTAGTGATCGATCAGGTGGCCCTGGTGTCGAGCCCCTGGGCTCAATAGTTCCTATAAGGTCAGAAATGTGTCATTTAAAATGATATCTTGCTTCTTATCCCGCTCCACCCATTGCATAGGTAAGCAATGGGTGGTTCTGGAATAAGATGCAATGGGGCTTGGCATCTCCATGGTTGGAGAGGTCAGTTAAGCTGTTGGTCCGAGTTCCTGATGTTCTGATTGGCTCAGAAACACTATAGCGATCTTTTGTGCCAAGAGTACAATCCTTTTAAACCTAGGAAATAAACTTAATATCAAATCATTGTGTGAGTGCAAGAAGGTAGTAAGCTGTAGCTGCCATGTTATACATCGGTGTGCTGTGATGTATTAAAGGTGCAACAGAGATTTCAAATAACGTGTCCTGAAAAAATGTGGAAAATAATGATTTTGGCACTGTGTAAAGCTTTAGATCAAAACGATCCCCATTGTAAGGATTCAGATGAGAACTGTTTCTTTGATACAAAAATTGTGAAATTCTAAATTCATCGGAGGGAATACGAAATTCAGCCTATGTTTTCTATTGAAATATAGCATATAACCCCAAATCACCTTTGTTTTTCATTTTAAGTTATTTCTTGTACACCAAATAAAAGGAGGGGATCATTGTGTGCTCTTATCTATATGAAATCCACTACATATCACAGAAAATATGGATGGTTTAAAATCTCGTTTAGTGATGGCCGATCCAGCCCAGATCGGTATTGCCGATCTCCGATCATAAATTGTTGAAGCGGATTTCCGATAGATCCCGATTCAGATTTGATTATTTGTAAATTAGAATCGCGTCAAAATCGCAGGAAATTAACACAACCTATCAACCATTTACCTTCTCACGAGTTGGAAACATTATTAATGTGACAGTCTATGGATATTTTACGTCAAACAGTGCTCGATCTTCACTTACCCGCAGCCAGTGTCTATTTGTTAACGTAAGTAAACAACGTGTTTTATGTTATGTGAGTTAGGTGCTAGTGTATCAAATCAATTATTTAACCCCCACTGTGCAGCTATTATGTTATCAAGTATGGCAAGTGGCACTCGTGTGTTGAGAGGTCCTACTCAGCTCAGCGCCGTTGTGTCTGCTCACTGAGATTGTTTACAGCTAAGTCGTGGAATTTGTGATAAAGTTTATGTTTGATGTACATTGTGGATTGAAGTTCGGATTTTTACTTTAAATAATGCAAAGGCACTGCCGTGTCACTTTCAATCGATTGCGGTCGTGCCTTTATCCATAGGCTACTGTGTATTTAGTATAGGTCCGTATGGACATGTGTGTAGGTCCGGATGTAGATGTGTAGGTGCTTATGTAAAGGTGCGTATGGGTGAAGATTTTTTAGTTAAGTATTATAAAAACGTTGAAAGTGATGACGTCCCCTGATGACGTCATTAGCGGACTTTTAATTTTGATATAGTGATTTTGGAGGTATATGTAGACTTCCCTATACACAAATCCCATAGAGAAAGCGTGGTATAAAAAAGATTTTTTATTATTCATTTTTTATGTTCATTTTTTAAAAATATTATTTGTATTTCTTTTTTTTATTGAATTTTAAGTTTTTTTTTTTTTTTTTTTTTTTAAATATAATTTGACAGTGATGACGGTCACTGATGACGTCATAGAGGACTTTTAATTTTCGATATAGTGATTGGGTATATGCTAGACCTCCCTATACAAAATCCCATAGAGAATACTAGTGTGTATATAAAAGATTGTTTATATTTCATTTTTCATGTTCATTTTTTTAAAAATATTATTTTGTAGTTCTATTTATTTATTGTGTAATTTTTATTTACTATTATCTTTTAATATTTTTCATAGTATGTAGGTACAGTTAAAAAGTTAGTTAAATAGTAAATAAATTTCATAAATAAATAATAGAAATATAAAGTACTTTAAACACAATGTTGAGAGGTTAAATATTATCAAATGAGCAAAAAAACTGAATTTTAATGAAGAAATAATGAGCCAGCATTTTAACATATATGAGAATTACGTATGAGGGAAAACACCACGTGCGTCTTCTTTTTCAGCCATACAATGCTGCAATGAATACTTGTACGCAGATCATTTCCGTCTGTAGATGTGGATGGAATTTTCCATGTATTTTGGAGGATCTTCCCCCGCAGGAAACCTCCCGTTCAGAAGTATTGCGTAAAATACGCAAAAGTAATAGAAATTATCTAAGTGTACAACAAAGGATTCTTGCGGTAACTGATGGCCAGCGGAATTTATACTGGACATAAGGGTAGTCGTCACATAGAAAAATATAAATGGAAGCTTGAAAAATCTGTGTGATTTTAGTAATCTTTGGGCTTTTTATGTCAGGTTGGGAGATCGGTGAGGTGGATCGGTAGCTGATGACTTTTTTCCCGATCCCGATTCAAAGCCGAATTCGACCAAAATCGGGCAGTTTCGATCTGAATTCCAGATCGGCCATCACTACCGCGTTGCACTTAAGATGAATTTGATCTTTCTTGAGTCGTGGTTTGAAGTGGTTATTCAGACAAACGTGTGCTGAGAACCATCAGAGCAATGAACAAGACTTGGCCTAATAAGGTAAAATATGTTTGATTAGAATTTGACAATTGGCAGCTATTTTAAGTAGGACCTCCTTGCATAACGACGAGGTATACCATTTTGCGATATTAGGCTTCAATTTATGCAGGTTTTTCTCTACTAGTTTAGAAACAGGGAAATCCATGACAGCATCGAGGTACAGAAGGATCCGACGTTGATGTTACTGCGGTAACAGATGTTGGCAAAACACCGTCAACGTGTAAGTAGTTCAGTAGCTACCACTATACTGTCAACATTAAATTTAGCTTCCTGAGGAAAACAACTTCTGGTAGAAATTTAGGTTCAATGAAAGCAAGTCAGTTAGTGTACCTTAAGAAACACCAGGCACATAAGACATTTTTGGAGCAACTTAAAAATTGATAAAATGAGATCTATAATCAAGCTATTTTCATTGGCTGATTGCTGATTACAAGAGCATTTCGCTCAGGAATAGTACAAACTGTTCCCACAACCTCATCCCCAAGACTCACAGGAGGAGTTAATTTTTAAAATCAATACTTTGGTTTACTTATGGAGAAATAGGGTACACTATCTTCTCTGGTAATTGGCTTGGGCATATCACCCTCACCTTCAGAGTTCAGGGTGATGGCTCATAGCCAGTACTTGGGAAAATAGTGTGTCATATTCCCCCTTACCATGTAGTATTTGTTATGTTACGTAGCACTTCTACAGTGAATAAGAGGACATGTCGTAACAAGCAATAGGAAATAGATTTTTCTTAACAATAAAATGCCATATGAACAGACGAAAAGGAAATTGCCCAAGAAAATAAAGACAGACTGGAAAGTGGGGACATAGTCTGAATGCATTCATTTAATCATCTTATAGGTGCTCAACTTATCCAAACTTCTCACCCACAAAGGAAAGGGTATTCTTCTGCATTCTCACCCATTGAAGGCCCACAGCATGATTTCAGCTGTCAACATCGCTTCCAAAGCATCGGCTGCAAGAGGTGCTAAGATCCTCTTGACGTGGAGGAGCACAGGAGCAGATCGGAGGTTTGTGGTTCTCGTGGATTCCAGTCCGTGTTCAGTAGTTTGTGCAAAGTGAAGCGTGCGTTTGTCTTCTCCCAATATCATGGTTTGGTTTTTCTGATGGGTGACTTCAAAACACAACAGCCTTTGTAACTATAGTTGTGATCATGAATGTTTCATTATTAAGACAGGAATCTGGATGCAGCAGAGATGAATAATTAGTATTGTCTTAAAATATGCTCTGGAACATAGATATATCCAACTTACAACATAAACCAGATAAATTAGTCCACTTGTTTGTGGTTGAAGCCATTCTGTATACTATGGTGGCAATACAAGCATGCTGGATACAAGCCGTCAAGTGGGTTGCAAGAAGGTCATAAGTGCTATAGCTTGCATTGTCAGAAATTCCATTCAAAATACTATTATTAGCCGGTTGGTCAGTGGCTATTGAAATGGTTGTCACCTGAAGAACAATTTCAGAGTCACTGACTCAAGGAAAGATAAATTGAAAGATAATTACGGGCAGCACACAAATGTATCAAGGCAGCTATACCACTTACAAAGCTTCTTGCAAATTATGGATGAAGCTGTGTACGGGTGAATATTCTTCTCCTGTCTTGACTCTATCCTTCACCAGAGGGTGTTTTGAATCAATCCCACAATGCTTTGCATTGTGATTATACTGTACTGTACAAACCTTATGTCAGTACTAAAGCGGCGCAGAAGACCTTCCCAAGTACATTTTCGCCTACAAATTCGTTTTTCCGTGCCACCGAGGAACCTCTCATAGCAATAACAAGTAATACATAGTTCCGCACAACAAACGCCCCTTGTCCATTATAGAGAGCTGCGCTTAAGTCTAGAGGGTTCAATTTCTACGTCTAGATTTGAACGATCAAGAAATTATTCTCAATTGCTATGCGCTCCTTTGTGTCAAACAATATTTTCAATATTTCTTATCAATCTTCAGAATTTCTGAAAACTCAAGAAAAGCTAGTTCAACTGTGTTAGGACATTTGGAGCGTACGATTGAGCGAACAGGAATTGCGTGGAGGCCCCCTAACGTCCGCCAGCGGGATCAATGGCTTAAAACAACGACGCGTAATATGAGACCTATTTACATCAATACATGATTAGTCAACAGGGGGAATCAGCTTGTGTTTACAAATTCCACTCGCACTTTCGTAATACTTTCACCGCATGATTCCCTACCTTCTAAAGATAAATGTCTAGTAAACTACAAGTTTCAGTGGATATAGCCCCAGCATTTGTACTTATTTGTTATAGCTGTGGTTGGGATATTTGGTAAGATTTACCAAGAATAGGCGGTGGTAAACTGGGAAGGTAACCGGGGACGGTAAAAGGAGTCTAGGAGTGAAGTTGAGACTGAGTCTTGGCAAGGGGAGGGATGATGGGTCGGGCGGAGGAGGAAGGAACGGGAGGGAACGGGGATAGGAATATCGGACTTGCCTCATTTGCATGTTTATTTTAGGGATTGGCACTTCAAATTATGTGCGGTGATTACACATTGATCGAGTTGGTGTAACGTTCGTGGGACGGTACTCTAGCGTATACTCTGTCAATGCTGTGTTGATACACTTGATCGATGTTACCTTCCCGGCGACCAAAGAAAGAAATGAGTCAACACGACATTACCCGTCGATAATAGGGTTCGCGCGCAAAGGATTATGGGGACTGGATTCCGAGCGCTGTTGTCAGTAATTCTAAGGATTAAAAAGTGTTCCAAAAGCTGAAGGACCACCACAACATGCCATAATCATGCTAAAAATTCCCTAAGTACTTAATGCTTTGTGGCAAAAAATGAGCATAGAAGTCAGGATTTTTAGGTGTTAAGAATAGATAGGATTTTTGTGATCACAGACCCTGTTGAGGTGAAAATTGCCCAAAAACTGGTTGCATTGTGGGATGGACTCCAAACAACCTCTGAGTCTTCACCTCAGGCTCCAGAATGAGTCAAAAAAAACAGTGTTTGCTTTGCCAAAGTATGATATAAACAGGCACAAATGTGGCCGGATTCACACATCTAGCCTTTTGTAGTCTGAGTTGACAGTTAATATTAAACAGATGCAGGAGTTACTGAACAAAGTAAAGGAGAATGTGTTGTCTCAAATGATTTAAGTTAATTTATCACAAAGATTAATAATCTTAGACATAGGTAAGGGTTTCTGGAAAACTTCAGAAAAATTTTTGAAAAAACACCCTTGACTGGCTCTAAATCCTGTTGAAATACCACTTAGAACTAAGTTTCGGTGAGGTCTAACCTTACTGCCTCCCCTGATTAAAAATGTGCAGATTTATAGCTTCAACATCATGACAGAATATGCACCCTTGCGTCATGATAAATTGGCATATTTGATATTTCAGTGAACAATGCAATTTCTTTAACTTAAGTTTGTTCTTGCAATACCTGCAAATACAATGCTTGAAGCTGTATTAAGATAAGTAGTGCTTTTTACAATCATGCAAGTGCGACTGAAAACATCATGTAAACAATGCACATTATGTTCTACTTTCCAAACCCATGTTTTTGAAGTTGCTGCCAACAACAGATTAAAAAGAATCAAAGTCAAAATCAGGTCATGAGTTTTTAAAAACATTAACAGCTTAAATCATGAGTTGTATTTGTCCTAGACAAGTAAAATAGTTAGTGAATAATAAGTATGATTCTCAGTACTACTTCGCAGTTCTTTAGCTTTATAGTAGTTATCGTCTTAACTTTTTACAATCCAAATCACATACAACAGTGAATAGATAGGGATGTGGAGGGAGGAGGGGGGAGGGGGGGGCGGGGGGGGCGGGGGGGGCAGTCAGTTGGTCACATCTGAACTGACAGAAAACCGTGGGCTCAGTAGCCCATCTAAGGCCCCTGAAAAGTTTGGGTTCTATATGCTTTAAATGTACTTTTGAGGGCTCTTATTCATGCCAAGATTTTGTAAGATTAATTGTGCAACCCTGAACATCAAACTTTAAACCTACACTTTGCCAGCGCAATCCTTCTGAAGGGTTTGAAAAAATGTAAATATCGGGAAGATAAGGCACATTTCTCACTAATTTCCCACTATATCGTATGTATAAGTTTCCCTCCAAATTGCCAAATTTACCCTCCAAATGCCCAACTTTCCTGGGAAGGAGTCCAAATTCCCCTTTTTCGAGCCATGCATGTCTGCAAGTGCCATGACCAAATTCTTCAAGAGAAATGGTTGGGTTTATCCGACCAACAAAATCAAACTATTTTGGGCAAGCCTCCTGCCCCTTGGCTATGGCTACTGACATCAATACATTCTCTGACTTAGCTAAAAGAAGTTAAGGTTTTATATCATATGAAACCAAGTATCATTAGGTGCCTTAAAATCTTATGTTGTAGACAGATTTGATCTTTGCACGAAATTCAGGATTTTTAATTTGCTGTTGTGAACAGATTACAAAAACCTTAAAACACAAATACAAAAACCAATTCAACTGAATAGTTACGGAAATCAGCTTTTTTCAATGTTTAAAATGCGGTTGATATCAGACAGTGCACCTTTATTTGAGTTTTTAACACAGGAGGGAGTGTGTATTTCAATGTAAGTTATCTATGGGCTATTCTATTTGATATTCCATCCTCCCCTGTAGAAGGGACTTTACCTGAATCTTCCACAGAGGGAGTGTGTATTTCAATGTAAGTTATCCTATGGGCTAATCTAGATATTTATACTCCCCAGTAGAAGGGACTTTACCTTAAATCTTCCACAGGGGTGTTGTATTTTAAGGCAAGGTTCCTACGGACTACTCTTTTTGATATCCACACTCCATCTGGGAAACGTACCTAAATTCTTTCACAAACGAATAACTCCAATGAGCAGGGATTCTTGGTCGGAAGATATTATTTTTTGTAGCAGCAAACTTGTTAATTTTGTGAATAATTTTACATTTTAAATTATAAAAAAGTAAAACCGTAGTAACATATGCCACAAACTCCTTCCTCCCCAGTTGTGTGATTGAGAGGTGTTGCATGATTAGCTCTCTGTTCTAGTTAGATTTTTTTGTGCTTTTCTTTTATCTATCTTATCAAGCCTTGGGAAAGACTGTTTAAGGTATCTTGGGCATTCTGTCTTCTCTTCTTAAGTGACTTCATTTCCTTAACTAGGATTACTACATACCCCAGAAAAAAGAAAAAACATGTAAATACATTCTTGTTCTGGGGAAAAAAACTTGCAAATGGGAAAAAATGTTGAATAGTGATGGATGACGGTTTTGCTTTGACATACACATGTTAAAGGTGCAACTGGCAACGAAAGATTCTCAAACAAAGGTGTCCCTAACAAAATGTGAAAATTCTGATTTTGCACAGGTTGCCCAAAAGCTTTCTATCAAAGTATCCCCATCTGAAAGGATTAAGCTGAGAAACTGTTTCTTTGGTGTACAAAAATTTTGAATTTCCTAATTCATATAGGAGCAAATACGAAATTCAGCTATATTTTCTATTGAAATATATGATATGCAATCACCTTTTGCTTCATTTCAAGTTATTTCTGTAGCCAAATAAAAGGTATAGGGAATCTATGAGTGTCTAATATATATGAACGCGCTAAACATATCACAGAAAAATATGGGATGACTTGAAATCTCTCGTTGCACCTTAATACACTGTTTTGTGTAGAACCAGACAACTGTGTCAAATTCGTGTTAAATTTGTGATATCCAAGTAGAGCTTTATGTACAGTTGTAAATTGTGGTTAGAAAACGGGTAGAATTTTGTTTTAAAGGAAATATGTCATGGACTTTGAATTATTTGGAAAATTGGTTATGGCTGCAACAGCATCTAAAAAAGAATCCAAAGTCAAAATCAGGTCATGAGTTAAAAACATTAACAGCTTAAATCTGAGTTTTATTTGTCCTAGACAAGTAAAATAGTTAGTGAATAATAAGTATGATTCTCAGTACTACTTCGCAGTTCTTTAGCTTTATAGTATATCTGTCTTAACTTTTTACAATCCAAATCACATACAACAGTGACATAGCTAGGATGTTGATGGAGGGGGGGGGGGCAGTGTTGCATCTGAAGTGACAGAAAACGAGTGGGCTCCAGTAGCCCATCTTAGGGCCCCTGGAAAATTTTGGGTTATATATATGCTTTAAATGTATTTTGAGGGCTTATTCTTGCAAGATTTTGTAAGATTTACTTGTCGCACCCTGACCATCAAACTTTAAATTATACTTTGCCAGCAATCCTGTCTGCAAGCGTCATGACCCAAATTCTTCAAGAGAATGTGTGTGTTCATCTCGACCAACAAAATCAAATATTGGGGTCACATCCCCCTTCCCCCTTCTGGTTGTGCTACTGACATACAATAAATTCTCCTGACTTAGCTAAAAGAAGTTAAGATTTTTATATCATATGAACCCAAGTATCATCTGGGTGCCTAATTTTATGTTTAGATTTGATCTTTGCACGAAATTCAGGATTTTTATATTTCTGTGAACAGATTACAAAACATAACACAAAACAAACCAATTCAACTGAATATGTTGGAAATCAGGTTTTTCAATGATGTTTAAAATGCTGATATCAGAAGTGCACCTTTATTTGGAGTTTTAACACAGAGGGAGTGTGTATTTCAATGTAAGTTATCCTATGGGCTATTCTATTTGATATCCATACTCCCCAGTACAAGACTTTACCTAAATCTTCCACAGAGGGGGCATGTATTTCAATGTATGTTATCCTATTGGCTATTCTATTTGATATCCATATTCCCTCTGTGCCTAAAACAAAGTAACTCAAATGAGCAGTATTCTTGGCTGTAGATAATATCAATTTTTGTAGCAGCAAACTGTTAGTTTGTTCATATTTTTACATTTTGAAATTACAAAAAGTAAACCATAGTACATGTGCCACAGACTCCTTCCTCCCCAGTTTGTTGTTGTGATTGAGAGTGTGTATGCATGCTTAGCTCTCTGTTATAGTTAGCTTTTTGTTGCTTTTCTTTTATCTATCTTCCTTCTCAAGGCTTGGGAAAGACTATTTAAGGTATCTGGTCCTTCTGTCTCTCTTCTCTAAGTGACTCATTTCCTTAAACAGGATTACTACATACCCCAGAAAAAAGAAAACAATGTAAATAATTTCTTGTCTGGGAAAAATCTTGCAAACTGGAAACAAACGTAGACTAGTGATGGAATTGAAGGTGCTTTGACATACACATGTTAAAGGTGCAACGAAAGATTTCAAACAACAAGTGTCCCTAAAAAATGTGAAAATTCTGAGTTTTGCACAGGTGCAAAGCTTTCTATCAAAAGTATCCCCATCTGAAAGGATTAAGCTGAGAACTGCTTCTTTGGTACAACAATTTTGAAATCTCTAATTTCCTATAGGAGCAAATAGGAAATTCAGCCTATATTTTCTATTGAAATATACGCATATGCAAATCACCTTTTGCTTTCATTTTAAGTTATTTCTGTAGCCAAATAAAAGGTAGGGAATCTATTGAGTGTCTAATCTATATGAACTCACTACATATCACAGAAAATATGGATGACTTGAAAACTCTCATTGCACCTTTAATATGCTGTTTTGTGTAGAACAGACAAAAGAGTCAAATCTCATGTTAAATTTGTGATATCCAAGTAGAGCTTATGTACAGTTGTAAATTGTGGTAGAAACTTGGGTAGAAAATTTTGTTTTAACACTGCTCTTGTGCCATTTATTGCTTCACTTGCAAATGATTTGAAGCCATTACTTACAATCCAACATGTGCTCTAATCCCACTAATATCTGGTGTCTTGGGAAAACTTCGGGATGTTCCAGCGGCATAATAGAGATTGCAAAATCTTGCTTTTGTGTCGTAATCACATGGTTGGCTGTCAAAGCCATTGTTAAATGTGCTTGCCTGCTGTGATGTAGTGGGTTTTCATCTGCAATATAATCAGTATTATAGGCTCAGCTATATGCATCTCACAACTGTGCACTGTTTTATTGTAAATTTTGTTCTTATAATTTGTACTATTTTTTGTATCTTTTGCAGTATGATTTTTGCATCACCTCTCAATTCATATTCTCAAAGCCTTCCCAAATTGTAACAGAAATTGGAAGTGAACATAGATGTTAGGGAATCCTGTTTAATGTCCTCAATAATGCCACATGTGGTTTGATTTGCAATTGGGTTTTGCTTTTGAAACTTTTGAACTGGGGCATTGTACTGGGGCTTTTAATGGAGTTATTCATATTTCCCCGCTTGTCATTTTAAACTTTTTTCCCCCTCAAAATCAGGAAAAACATACAGACAAGAAAACAGAAATAACAGCCAGCACCCAAAAAGATGAAAGCAATGAAAACAAAGACACAAGCAAGGAAGTCAGCAACATCAAGCCGTTTGTGGAGGAAAGCTCACAGGTAGCCTACCACCAACCAACACACACTAACTCATCTACCATAGTCATAGAGAAAGTAATAACCAATTGTAGTTGTATTACAGGAATCCTGTTTGTATAAGTGCTTTTCTTCCCTATCTATATGTGTGTTGTTCATTCAAATTTCAAACTGTACCTTACAGTTGAGCCCTGCCCTTTTGATAATGTTGTTGTAGTTGTTTGGATCTAGCTTGAAAGCTTTGTTTTATTTATTTTTTTTTTGGCAATATCTTGGATAGCCAAAGAAACCCTCAACAAGATGCTTATATCTATCGGTTCCATACCCAGATGGCATAGACCTTTTCAAATAAACATTCAGAGCAAAATATAACATATGCCTGCATCCTTACACGCTCGCATACTTTAACACTTACTGTGCTCAAGTGATCGAGATCTCGATCAATACATGTGGCAGGTATTATAAAATGCTGCCTTTGTGTGCATTAGAGGTGTTAACAAGTGCTTGCCACGGGGCTTGCCAGTGATGCACATTACGCTAAGCTGAAGTAACCGTTTAAGTACTGCACCCAACAGTTGCATGTGATGACCTATTACAAGTCTATTGGGACAGATAGGGGTAATTACCCTACTCTTTTTAGAAACCGATTGTGATATACATGTACAGGTATGTCTTTCTGTACATGGGATCCCAGCCTAATGTCCCCTCCTAAGGACTGGGTATTATCACGGTTCAGTTACTCAAGTCCAACTGGACCAGGAGGAGAGCAAATTGTAATTTTAATCAATTACCTGTATCCAGAATTAAGTACTCGATTAAATTTCGGCAAGTGGCCCCAACAGTTACAGAACCAGGATCCTTTAGCACCTAAGGCTAATACCCTAACCAGTGGGCCACACTCGCCCACAGTTAAGCTGAGCAAAGACCTTTGATGATCTTGAAAGAACCCATCAATAGTTTATTATAGTCTAAATCATAATTCGCAGGATGTAACATGTTGCATGACCTCTTATTATACTCACTGCATTCTCATGCAATTTGATGGTGCACTATTTTGGTGGAAATATAGGTATATGCTCCAAACAGTCCTTCTAACCTAGGTATTTGATTATAGTTTAAATTATAGATAAGTGGAGTACCTGAGATTTTCCCCAGATTGGAGCTGGCCATTAGTGGAAATTAGGAGGTGTTGTGTCACAATCAGGATCCATTCCACAGGGATTAAGAGGGGCTCAAGTCCCCCATTTTTTACCTTGCATAAAAATCTATAAACTATATATTTGAATATTTGCAGTAAAACATTTATGAAATTAAGCTGAGAAGTTTGTCAATTTGATGAGAAATTTGTCATTTTTTTGTTAAAATGACCAGAAATGGCCTTGGAGCAAATCTCTGATTACAAATTTTCAATCCCCCATCCCGGTTCCCCCAGTTAGTTAAGAGTTAAACCAAAGTTTTAAATCCGGTTTTGTCCCCGCTAAGCGAGGGTGGCTGGATACACTTCACACTCGGCAATACTTCTGTGTGAGGATTTATTTGGGCAAAAGATAAATGACCGGATGCCCTTCCTGATGTCAATCCACAGTATTCGGCGGGGGGCCTAGCCTTTGGGCAACTGCGCCCACCATGCAAGGCAGCATGTGCTGCATGGCCGCCATTAGCTCTCCAGAGCTGACGCCCTTGTAGGTAGATCTTCTTTTTCATTCTACCAGGGTAACCAGATACCCTCCTCATCAGATTTCCTTAGAAACCCAATGGGTGTGACGGTTTTGCCGCCAACAACTCGGCCCTGGGACAGGTAGTACTGGTTACCAGGATACCAGTAGCAGGCCCTCAAAGGAAACCTGACCATCAATCATGGTCTTTTATACAGGGATTTATAGCGCATTCAAATCCCAAAAGTATCTTGTTTCAATTCAAAGTGGGTCGCACATCAAAAAGGCATTTCCAGTGTAAAAAATAAAAAAGAAAAACCTCTTGCTCGTAACAGTCAAAATGATAACATTATTAAATCAGTATGGACTGGTTTACAAACCTGACCTCTTTGTAAATGTCTGCATGGAATGGCATAATCATATTAGGTTGGAGGCAATTGTTTTTCCTGGACCAAATTGGTCCACATTTAGGAACCATTTTATTGGGGGGGCATCAACACTAATTAACAAAAAACTTCAGTTGAAATCAAATAATATGAACGGTGCCAAGGAATTCAAGGGTTCTAGTGGGAGCAGCTACTTTCTCCATTTGCATTCTATTTCAGACAATTTCGTACAGATTACATACTTGTCATGGTACCATCTGTTGACTGATTTTGGTGAGCATCTTATTCGGAGGTTTTCTGGACAAGAGAGACTCAAATTTTGAGATATAAGTTTTTTGTCTTTCAATTAAAAATAGTCAACTAAATCTAAAGATTGTTACCAAATGGCATGATTACAAAGTCTGAGATGAATCAGATTTTATGTTTTGATGTAGTAAACCTTTGTGTAGTATAGCATTTCCACAGGATACTCTATGAAATAAAAATTTCAGAATTTTTATTGCAAAGTTGTGATTTTCCATATGAAGGACATCGATTTGAGCTTAGCTATTTCTCACACAGTAATTACTATGTGGACAAGCATTTTGCAGATGCAAAAACCTGATTTGGTAGAAAATTGAGGGTGGGATTCTCAGGAAATCTATGAGTCAACCTTCAAGACAAACTTTATTAACAGATGGAGCAAAGAATTGTTGCTGGCTGCATCAGTTTGGGGTTGGACTGCTGCAGTCTTCGGTTGGGCTGTCTTCAAGGCTGTAGTGTAAAAAAATGTCCTCGGCTCAAGTGCAATTATTATTCCATGATGAAATGTGTGTATTTGACTAAACAATACATCGTGTGAGTACAACAAGGTTGTAAGTGCAATAGCTGCCATTTGACAGATATTCCCATCAAGCATACTATCATGCCAAGTCATTGTTCAGTGGCTCTTTGAAATAGTTCTTCTGGCGACAGTCGCCTGAAGAACCATTTCAAGGCAACACAGTCGCCTGAAGAACAATTACAAGAGCCACTGCCTCAAGGAAAGACAGTGATTTATCCTAATACCTGGCAGGACACAGATGTATCACATGGCAGCTATCACACATACGACCGTCTTGCATTCACATGATGAATTATCCTTCCTAGTGTAGTACCTATTCCTTCCCTTGATGAAACTCTTGTGTATTCACAGATAATAGCTCAGTAGACTAACCTCATGCTGTGATTCATATCATGTAGAATTAGTACAATCTTAGTTGGATGAATTTGATCTTCATTGTGCTTGCTATCAGTTAATACCATCTTCACATGATTATTGATTGTGCTTACTTTAAGTTTGTGTCATCTTCAAGAATTGCAGGATTTCTGTCTGCCACTCTGCTTGTCTCTGAATGTTAAAATGGCATGAAGGTTTTGGTGCCAGTCGAAATATGTAATAAAATTGATCAATCTCAGGAAATCGTAACTCATCAAAGCATTTTGGCCAAAACAGAGGAATATATATAAAAAAGTTAAACATGGCTGTAAGATGGTGAATAGAAAGCTTGTCTTGACTTATAACATTGCCTTATTTTAATTGGTAATGGTATTTTAGTTGTTAGGGGAAAGTTAGAAATCTGCAGATGTCTTTTTCCTCCTAGTCCTGGTTTAATACCCCACCCATTTCCAGTCAATAAAAATTAATTCCATATTTTTTAAACTTTGTTTGCTCTAGCATCATAGTGGTTTTTACTTTGCATAAGATGGAGGCAGTTAAACAAGTTTTGATCAAAACTTTTAAAAAAACCAACAAGTGAATTATGAGCCAGCTTAGAGAAAAGACTAAAACAACAAATGGCTAGGTCCACTTTTACAAAAGAAAGTTCACTTCTTAGAAATCCCACACCCCCCCAAATAAATCCTGCATACCACCCTTTTACAACAAATCAGTATGATTCTTCGTCCATATCATAGCCAATGTATGCCTGGAGGTCTACCACCTCTATTACAGTATTTCTAATTGACTTTTTACTTGATATGTGATAAAGCCTCTCATTACCAAATCAAGATAGATCTTTTAAACTCTGTGTGTATGTTTGTTGCTTTTTTGTACCATTCCTCTGATTAGCTAATTACCATACAATCCTATGAGTAGCCATCATATCATCAGCTGTTCACAGGGTTAATAGATGCAGTTACTCGCGGTCAATGTAACCGTCCCTTTCCCATTTCAACTGACACGTCTTTTTCTATCAAAAGCTGTATTAACATGTTTTATATAGGCTCATAATCTCAGTTACATTTTATGCCATAACAGTGTAGAGGAGGAGCAGAATATCATAGGGGTCTTATTTAAGGAGCGTCGTTTACCTCCACCTACAAAAAAAGGGGTTTGACACTTTGTGGTAGTTATTGTGGACCCTCTACATCAAAGGTAGGTAGTACTCTCAAATTGTGGTATCACTTTTTCAACATCAACCAACCTAGGGGCCATTTAATTACCCAGGGTCAAACTTTTAAAATGCCCCAATCAGGTTTGAAATGTATGTCATATTGTTCCACTAATTCAATAAGGATTCCACAAAATGTATAGTTTAGGGGGTGGTTACCACCACGCACCCATTGGTTTTGGAGTTATCGGTAATAATTGCTAAATGTTAAAAAAGGTCAATCTCAATTTGTAACAGGAGTACACATTAAAAGTTAATCTCATTATATTTAAATACTTCGAGTTTATTGTCCACCCCGGAGGTCGAGGACTCCCTAACGTATAGTTTTGTATTATGTTAAATGCTACTTAGGAGATAAGGGTCAAAGACGGTCAACACCATTGGGTATGTTGACTTATGACTATTTTGTCCCATCATGGTAACTATGCATTGCAGATGGGGGGGGGGGGGGGGTAGGTGGGCCGAACTATTCCTTATTTTGACTTATTAAGCTAGATGAACAAATTCTATCATTTTCAACAAAATTGGAGTAACTTCCGATTTTGACCCTGTACAAATAGAAAATTGACCCTTTTTTACCATTTTAGCCATGTACGCTTATACTCCAAAACGCATTGAGCATAGATGGTACAAACTATACATTTTTGGAATCCTTATGACAAGACGACAGATATGCAATACATTTCAACATGATTAGAGTCATTTAAAGTTTGACCCCTGTGTAACTTAAATTGGCCCCTATTGAAAAAGTGACACCACAATTTGAGTGTACCACCTACCTAGCGTTGATATATAGGGTCCATACTAACTACCAAAGGTGTCAACCTTTTCTGTAGTTAGGGGTAAATGATGATGTTTTGGCCTAGGTCCTAGCTCCTCCACTATAATAATGATGTGATAAGTCACTTTGACATATCTTGATCTGCCGCTGTGTCGCTCAGTCAGAAACTCTTTCAAACCCTTATGAAAGACTGAATTGATCCAAACATATAACATCACTCCTAACAACATTCCATCATCATCACAAGAGAGTGCAGAGGAGCCCACCCAATCGAACTGAAAGAACAAGGGCATAAATTGACAAGACAAGATGCAGAGAGCTTGAAAAGGCCAAGATAATAAATACCCAAATTGGAGTCAAGTGATAACAAAATAGGATCCCCTACCTCTAAGAAAAGTGGAGAAAAGGTATCCTTGAGTAAAGCTGAAAAAGAGATACCTTCTCCAAAAATTCCTGAAGAGGTCGCCTCTCCAAAAGCTGCAGTCAACATAAAAGATGTGGTTGCAGCAGACAAGGGTCTGGAAATATCATCTCCAAGAAGTACAAAGAAGGATTCAAGGAAGGAAAAGGGCAAAACTAACAAGGTGTCCTCCCCAAAATATAGCAAGAAACAGGTTTGCCAACTTCTTTGGTTTAGCACATTTTCCATCGATGTTGAGTGTTGATAGTTGTTTTTCTGGTCATTTAGGAATTCTTACCAATGTATTACCATGGTTTTCACTTTTTGATGTTTTGAGTATGTATTAACAGTGAGGTTTGTTATTTTCTAAGAAACTTCTGGTGGTGGTAGAGTTTACATTTGTTCTGATTTCACGTATACTTTCGTTAAAAATCTAGGTTCGTTATTGTAATATTGGGGTTTGGTTTGTGTACAGGGGTCTATACATTTATCCAAAGGTACTTTGATGCAAAGGATCGCTATTTGAAGCTTCGTTTATCCGAAATTTGTTATTCCAATGGTTCGCTTATCCGAATGTTCATTATTCTGAAGGTTTACTAATCTGAAGCGACGTTAATCCGAAGATTCATTTATCTGAAAAAGTGTTTATCCAAAAATTGAATAGGGTTTGTTAATCTAAAGGTTCGTTTATCTGAAAAAAGATAGTTCGTTTATCTGAAAATTGAAATAAGGTAAGTGTATCCAAAAATGAAATATGGTTCATTAATTCAAAAAAGAATGAAGAAACAAACGTTCGGATTAATGAACCTTAGGAATACCGCCTATGTAGGTATATAGGAAATTCCTGCATTTGGATTAACAACCTTTGGATAAACGAACGTTAGGAATAATGAACCTTAGGAATAATGAACAACAATCTGTGTACAGACCTTTATCCTTTTATACTAACCTATAGACAATTGTTATGATTCCATATGGTATAGCAAGATCTGACTAGAATGAGGCGAGTTGTGTTAAGCTAAATCAGTTGTAATGTAAGTCTATGGAATCTTCCTAAACTGCTCAATTGTTTAATCACTTGCAAGCTTACTATTCAGGCACTGAATTTTAAAATAAGGCGGTGCTCAATAAAAAGCTCTCCTGGTCATATCAGGGCGAACTTTGAGGGGAACTGTTCTTGTTATTTACTACTGCTAACCAGAGATAGAGCAGATTCCCAGGGGGTGCTTCAAATCACTCTCCTACAAAGTGCTTAAGGAGAGCTTTAGGGGAGCTATTGCTCTCACTCCCCAAAAAAATTCGGAAGATGTTTCATGTAGAAGTCCCAAGTATGCAAATGAGGTATTGCCATTTATTCTGTCTAACGCTACTGCACAACATTATACAGCACATGATGGAATCAATAATTGTAATACCTCATTGCATACTTGAGACATCTATATGAAACATTTAACCAAAAAATTCAGTTTCTGCTATTAAAATTATCAGCTAAGCTATATAACAAGGTAATGTATCTTTCATCATAACAACAGTTTGATTGCAGTTTTACTTGTGAACATCAAAATCCATCATAAACTCATGAATGTGTCTGTTAAATCCTGAGCCATGTTCATGGTAATAATATGGAAGTGATTACAAGGATTTTTCTATCCAATCTTGAATATAGCAAGCTTCAAATTGGTGTTATACTGAAAGACATTATCTTGCTCTAGTTCCTTTTGTAATTCCTATTACAATAAAATATTAAGCTTGCAAATTATTTAATCATTGAGTAGTTCCTTAATTTCCCATAGAACTACAGGCAATGATTTGAACTTGCCTTATTTCTAGCTGAAATTGTTAAAGGCACTATCAGTGATTTGCCAAAACAAAATAAATCAAAAATCAGATTTCTGCATATCTGTAACAAGTATAGGTATCATAACATATCCTGCAAATGATAGGACCAGAAGCAACCTAATCGTAAATTTTAGTCTTTACTCTCCGTACGAACACTTATTACAACACATACTGGAATGGAGATTCATATCTTTGAACACTACAATTTTCTTTCCTTTCTGTTAATTCCTCAATTGGGAAAAAGTAACTTATGAGAATTCTACAGACTCATCCTTCAATTTTAAACTGTTCCTGCAAATTTCAAGCATTTTTGACTCTTTTGGATAAATCACTGATAGTGTCTTTAATGCTCTCATTTTCAAGCTCAATGTGATATAAGATATTCTAAAAGAAAAAAGAACTGGAAAGAGTTTTGCTTGTTACTCTCAAAATCAAGGTGGGTGACCGATCATGATCAGATTTTTCATGTTTTCCCCTCACATGGAAGCATATCACCAAAACATGTATTAACAAAAAGTTAAAACATCCAGCCGTTTAGATATTTGAAGCAAAAAATGTGCACTAAATAGGTCCCATAGAACAATGTGTGTTAATGTGGTTGACCACATATGGAGACATTTTTGTTTATAACATGAATAGGAAACATTTCCTGGGCTTTAAATTTCACCAGGGCAATGAGAAAAATATGAACCTCTGATACTAAAATCTCAATTTTGATGGGGCAAAGTTGGAGGGAAGGTTGTTAATTGGGTCATACACCTTTAAGAAATAAATGCTCCTACTTGCCACACTTTCAATTCAAAGAGGTGACAAGAAATGTATATGTATTTTTTCTAAAATAGCATTGTTCTGTTGAGTTGTAACAGGTGGTAATTCATCACTGAGAGTTTTAATTTTTGACAAATGAACATGTTATAACACCATTGTTGTTCATTACACTGCTGTTTGAAAGTCTCATTTATTATAAAACAACAAATATCAGTGGCGACAGTTTTGAAAACTGATTTGGATTATTTATTCAATTAACTATAGTCCATTTCTCTACCTCCATGCAGCGATGTCATAACCTCGATGCAGCTTTTACGCAAGCGTCAAGATATGCCGTCTTTGCGTGCGCGTGTAAAAACGCTGCCGCTTCAAGCCAGCGCACGCGGTTTACTGGTGCGACCATCCAATCCCGCGCTGACGTCACTGCACGGAGATAGGAAAATGAAGTATCATATATCCTGTATGAATTTCACAAAATTTCATTGCAGGCAAATATGATTTTTCGTAAAACCTTTGTCTTATATGGAGAATGGACATATAGAGGTCACAATAAAAATACAAAATATAACCTTTGTAGGCCTATATGGCAAGATTCCCACAATGGATTTGTCTGATTTTTGCAGAGAGAACAGCTCTTGTGAGTGCCTACCTATATCAGTTGTCAAAATTGTGTCACCACTGCTTAAAATTGTTTGTGGTCAAACAGCTGTGACTATTTCTGGAGATTTACAACTTGTTGCCTGTAGTTAGTTTGAAATGCATATCACAATGCAGTAACAGATCTGCACCATCATTGTTTTTATGTCATAAGTGATTTGAGCATCAAATCATGTCCACAATCATAAATTAACCTACTAACTCATTGGCTTAATAAGATATTGCTAGAGGAAGCTTAGAGTTAATTGAGTTGTTCTACTTAAAATAATGCTATTGCCTGTGTGATATGACAAGATAGATACACAGCAGAGGCTAAAAACAATACCTTTATTCTCTAATTATTTACCTGATACTTGTCTCTTACAACTTATATTTCTTAATTTTCAGAGTTAGAATGAAAAGTGTGCTGGGAGTAATCAAGCAAAGTCTTGTAACAGCTTCAGGGCACATTCACTTTTAACTCAAGATTATTTTGAAATCTTTGAAATATAATCAGTTTTGAATTAAGTCCTTTGTAATCTCTCTTCTTATTGCTTTCAGGATGTTCCAAAAATTGATGTTGAAATCAGTGATGCCATGAAAAGCCTAGATGCTGCTGATGACTCGGATGCTTCCCAAATTGCAACAGAGCCACCATCTCCAAGCAGACCAGAACCATCAGAGACACGAGGCAAGAAGAAAGCAAGAGGTAGACCAGCATCATCATCACGTAGGAGTGGGCGGAATAAGACACGTCCACAAGCAGTAAGTGTGTAACTAATTAAAAACACAAACTGGCCAGAGCGACTCAACACAAATGACCGTATGGGGACGCACCACAAATATGGGTCTCATTTTCAGCTTTTTGGTATATGAATGACCCCCTTTTTTCATGACAATTTTGGTATAGCAATGGGTTGGGGGGGCACTTGTATTCAAAGGTGGATGAGATGCGTGAACATGGACTTCCAAAATGCACCCTAAACACATATTTTCACCGACTAAAAAAACAAGCTAAAACATACCCTTAACAAGTATTTTTATCTGTTTTTGCTACCCTAAACAAGTAAGCAATGCATTGTGTCGTTAATATACCCTTTATTTTCTTGCTTTGCTTTACTTCCGAAGTTCCGATTAAAATATTTTTGATGATTTTGATCCCTGCTTAATAAGATACCCTAAACACGTAAATCACAATTTCAGGGTTAAGAAAAAAACATATTTTGCTGTTTTTGACACCCTAAACAATAAGGTATGCGCGCCCCCCTACATTGCCTGTTTGGAAAAAGGGACCTTTTTACGCGTTTTCTTGTCCACGAATCATATCACCTTTGAATAAAAGGGCCCCAGGGTGCTATTTCCTTAATAAGCCAGTGCATACACCCTATCATGGGAGTGCACAAGACTTATACACTAGTGTTAAGGGGGACATTCTTGAAAAATCTATGAATTTCCAATTCCTCAACTTTTCAACTTCTATAACTTTGTCATAGATTCTGCTAGAATCATGTAAATGCACCTCCCATTCTAAAATATAAAAATCTAATGACGACGCTTGAAAACTCGAAATAAAGACGGAAAACATTAGAGCTCGTCACTGGTTTCCACATTACCACATTCATCTATGGACCAGTGGTATTACTCACGCCTAGAAAGCGAGCGGTCCGGGTTCGAGACCTTGTATTTTCGTCTTTATTTAGTTCTGTGCTGCAAGTTTCTACGAGCTTTCATATAATAATTTGTGTTTCTGTCAGATTAAATTGCTATAATCACCAATCTTGATCAGAAGATCCCACTGGCCCAAAACCCATATGGGTTTAACGATTGGATTCAAAGGTCACATTTATTGAAAACAAATTCAGTTGGAAGAATCAATCATTGGTGACTCTGGACACAGATGGGTGTAACAGATTGGGTAAAAGCTAAGTGTGGCAACGTAAAGGGCTTTGGTCGTTTGTAAAGTGATGTAATTGGTTACTTCTAACAACACAATTGAGCCAATTGCTAGCCTAGCTGTGGAATCATTATAAGAGCCATGACTCAGTGGTGTGTCAGCTCATGGGGTGTTCAGAGATGACACCACTTGACCAGATTGACCTTTAACGCCATCATACAAATATTACACATTTTGCGCTCACAAAGAGGGGACAAGACTGTGGTTCGAGAACACCTCTTCAATACCACAGATTTGTACCAAGTCAATTGTTTATCATAGTATTTCCATTGTAAGTAAATAAGGTGTCACAAAACACAATTTTTTCCTCTTGAAATAACATCACTTGATGGCTTCTGCATAATTGATGCTCTGGTCGTGGATGTAGATAAGGATCTATTTCAGAATACCTAGCCAGCCCGTTAGAACACTACCCAACACAATAGAATTAAATACCAGAATATGCTCCAATCATGACTGGGATATGTGAAGATTTATGAATTAGTGGCTAGAAAAATATGCAAGATTAAGTGTGCGAACCAGAATTCCTCCCTGACTGTTCATTTTCTTGTTATCCAGGAAGGGGATGAAACAAGTGAGAGCGTAGCCTTCAGACAGTCTCCCCGAAGGCCTTGACGACACTAGAGAGAAGCACGTAGTGAGACGGCAGAGTCAGAAGAAACAGAGAGACCGTCTGAGAGTGATCGGGATGACGCTTCATCGGTAGTAGCAGGATCATTACAGCAATCATTATTTGCTGATTCACTACCAGGCAGCCCTTCATCCGTAACTACGTATGTATTTTGTCATCTTTCTCCAGCTTTTACGACTTGAACAAGCAAAATCTAAATAAGGTGTCCAATAATTCCTGGTCTGCCATGCTTGGATTTGCTTTTATTTTGTAGTTGGAACTAAAGAATGCTACTTAATTGCAGTGAGGGAATTGGTCTTCTATCAATCAGTCAGTGACGTCAGTGTGTAATGCAATAGTCACAGCATTAAATAGTGAGCGTTTGTTCAAATCGCTGACGTACGCACCCGCGCATATATAAAGCCGGTGTGGAAATATACGCACAAAACTGTTTGAACGTGTTGACGTCACTGACTCGAGGAAGGTAAATGGAGTATACCAGAATTACAATACAATCCCCTTAAATTTCTACAGGAAACAAATTACACTAGAGTACACATTTTCTGAAACTCACTTTGGGTTTGGATAGGGATGTGTGGCCGGATGTTAGACCACTACCCCGAAAATCCTAAAGTTGTTGAATTACCCGTCTCACTATACCTGTGATATTAACTTATCTACCCTTCTATTAAGGCTGGGATTTTTGGGCGGGCTTTCAGGTAACCCGCCGAGATTACAATTACCTGTGCAGAACATTCCACCACCGGGTACCCCGCATTTCAATTTTCCCTCTACTATTACATTTTAAGTACTCCCCAACAAAACATACAATTTGTGTTCCTATTCAACTTGATTTTTATTTGCCAAGTATCTTGAATGTTAATATATACAATGTTTATATCCCATGATTAATGGTAATTTATATCCAACTCTAATTCTTCATCCATCATCACTATTTCATAAAAAAACAATAGCTAAACGCGATGATCCACTTGCATCGTGTGTGTGCTGCGGTCGGTCGATCTTCATCAAACCACAACAAATTCTGCATGTTAGCTATTATGACTCGAGTCTCCAATATTGTAGGTCCACATACGTGACTTCGTATTTAGCACTTAGCAAGTCGTATTTACACTAGAAATAGACTAACTTCACTGGTCCCATTGCTATTGTTTACCAAGCATGCAGGTAGAAATGAGATGATTTATCACTAGCGCACCAGAGGGCAAATCACAGGCTGTATTATAATATTACATTGTGTGTTTAACTGGGGCCCTTGCGGATGATGTTGTTTGGGCCGGCCCATCTTAATGCATTGGGATGATTGTTTTAAAACATTACCCACACTAAAAAAACCACAAACTCCAGCTAATTTCTCATATAATTATTGACAAGAAATGGTACATGGATGAATACTGACACATTTCGTGGGATTTGGTTGGATTTTTGATCATTTTTCTAGGGATTCGTCAACCAACTTATAGCATTCGAAATGGATGTAAAATCGGTTGCAACTGGAAACAATATAGCTATGTAATCTTGCTGATATAAGTTATGTTGTACTATTTTATGCTTGTCTGGCAAAATTTTGGGTACCGCCGATTACCTGCTTGGAAATTATATCGGGTACCCCCGTTCACCACTTACCCTGAAAATCCCAGCCGTTACCCTTCTATATACCTTTGCTAATGACATCTTGTGAGTTCTAATAGTTCCATATCAGGGGAGGATTTTGAAGAAAAGGAGACTGGAGCTGGACTTGGTGCAATACATGCGGTGGTGGTGGATTTGGGGAGAATCCCCCTTTTCTGCCACAACACCAATGTAACATACAAGCAACTATGCCAATATTGCCCTACCCACTTTCCCTCCTCTCTTATGTACAATTCTTTTTCTTGTTACAGAGAGCATGAACATGACACCCCTACAGAATATGGCGTAAGGCTATCAGTTAGTATGGAGAAAACCTACCCTCAAGTAATTCAGTTTGTTCATTGGGTATTGTGTGTAAGGACAGGTCCGAGTGAGTTTACAATCTTGCAATACTTAACTTACATTTGTCCGCTTTGACTTTTTTCAAGAAATCAGTGACTATGCTCTTAAAGTTAAAGAAAATTGGCTAAATAAATTATTGGGAGGTAGTGTTATTTTTCAGTGATACAATTGAGTGTTATTCAGCCGTAACTGGTAAGAATGTTCTACATTCACAGGAGACTTGTGTGGTTTGAATAGATGTGAAGGCTTTTCCAGATCAGTATCAATATTCATAAAATACATTCTGAATTTAACATTTCACAAACTCCCTGTAAACTTCATGGAACAAAACCGTCAAATAAACAATTACACTAATATGGATACACTAGACCAATAAATGGGATTTTACTTACTCACTGGACTGTTTATCATTTTTGCATTCACCAGATAATGCCCACTTATTATTCCTTCACCCTGTCAACTAACGCCATCGCGCCGTATACTGCGGTATTGGTGCACCGGACCGATGGACCTCACCAAGATTAAGACGACATTGATTACATACTACTACATAGCATTCCATCGTGACATATGCCTTATGTTCCAGAATGCCATAAGGTTAATAAGCGTGACCATTATTTTTTACCAAATGGCAGTAGCAATTGCAGATATGATTCTGTTGTGTATTTGAGGTAGGGATGAACAGTAAAGGAAGTGACAGTATCAGGGCAAAAGTGGTCACCACACATTAGCGATGCTCCAATATTGCCATATGCGCATCATTTGTATGATTTGCCAATACTAAAAGGCACTCTCTAGATTTTGACCACCAACTGAGGAATAATCAAAATACCATTGCAGAATTAAATGGAATTATACAATATACAAGTATTTCAGATTTTAACCATTCAAAATTAAGGGGCACCACCCGATCCGCAGCCTCGACCCACCTGTCACATACCTTTCCAACCTGCAATTTTGGTATTATTAGAAACATGTATTTTTCTCATCTATTGGCAAAATGTTTACTGATTTCTTCCCATTTTGATGCACAAGCAAAAAAAAAAATGTTTTTTTCCAGTAACCGAAATAGTTTGTACAGAACTCGTTGGGGCTATTGTAATTCACACATTACTGCTCACTCAAATGGTGTGTCGGATTCAATGAAATTTTGGAAAAGTAGTTGATGGTATGGCCTTCTTACAGCACAGATAACATTATGTTTGTGATTGGGGCATGACAACCAACCATGCTTCAGGAGCAAGTCTCCCTCACTAACCTCAAAGTACAGCTATTGATTTTGTTGGAACTTAT
>JAMKCH010031409.1:0-17236 GCA_023653785.1 Ophioderma brevispina | reverse complement strand
GGTTGACTGATCACATTGTACAAAAGCAATATAAGCAGAAGCGTACAGGCCAATGTATACCATACATTTGAAGTAATTTGTCAATGTCAAATTTTGTTTCTGGTTAAATAATTAAATTTTGTGCTCTAATCCAGATTTTATTGATTACTGAATCCAATTGCCCAATGTATATTTTGCTTGGAAGTTCAAAATTAATTGAATATACTTTTGACTTTAGGAGAGCATTGTCAACCGTATTCTGGCCTAAAAATGTGGAGTGCCATCAGCCTGAAATTACTTTCAAAGTAACTTTAAACAAGCAAAAGAAGATCATTAAAAAAAGGTACTGGTTCTGAAGCTTTCCGATAGTCTTTGGGATCCCTGATTTACCCGGAAGTAGCATCAATTTTTGATTCAGATGAAAGAAATTGTTCAGCTTTCAAATCCTTTCCCAAGATACTGACAAAAAACCTGCCATCTTTAATGGTTAAGCATCGATATTAGCACAATAGTTAATGGCATTGCACTATGCCTGATTGCATCTGGCATCAAAACACAGGTTGTGCTACGGTACTTTGGGGTTCAGTGTTACAAGTGACAGGTGCTATATTCAAGTACAGGGAAGACAGAAAATTTCGGAACAAGCACCTTTAAAGTACAATGCTTAAAAAATTCTAAAATATGAACAGTTGAGAAGGGTACACTTGAACAAACCACGGTTGGTGTAAAAGTTTAGCAGTTACTTTTAAGTGCATACAAACAAAATTATCTCAATCTACAAAGAAACTAAATTTTTGTAAATCTAGACACATGTTAATTGGAATATGGCCAAAACACTTGATTTCTGATATATTTTCTTCTGGGTGTCATTTTTGGCCTTATTACTTACAAAATCAAATCAATTGCTACACTAATGACTGAACACAATGGATTCAATGGATCTTGCCTTTTTATACCTCTTTTAAAATGATTTTCCAGCTATGTGAAACTTGGTTTGAATGATTTGTAGAGTATGATTCTTTCTGTTTAATATTAACACCTCAATATTTTTTTCATTTAAGCCATGAATTATTTTTATCATACAAAACATTTACCAATTATATGTATAATATTTAGTGGCATTAACAGTGTAAAAAAAAAGGGTTGTTTTCAACTTTTGGTAATTAGGCTGTTGCTTGCATGTTCTGGAATTACCAGTGGTTTAAGAGATGTATTAAGATGAGGGTCTGGCTGGACTTGGTAATCATGTCTCGCTGTAAATCTTGGTATGGGGCTATCAGCTTGTCTTGCTGGGGAGGCACTTGGTGATTTAGAAATCGGTTATGACAGTATCATAATCTTGATCCAAGTCATTTCTCTTTCACAAATTTTGATAGGATTGGAGATTTCTGCGGTTGTTGAAATGGAGACATGCTCTGGTGTTAGATTTGAAAGTTCATTTCAATTTTGGATGCCTAGTCATGTTTAGGACTCTTCGCTTCCACACTTACTGACCTCTTCAAATGGACCACTTCTTATCCAAAACATTCCACCACAACTTCCACTAGAAAGGAATATAAACTGGCACAAATCACAATAGCAATGACAACATTGTTGGATGGACTTGTATTGGTTGTATGACCATAGGTTTCATTTTCGTTTGAGAGTCATGCTATATCAACAATGATTACTGTGGAACTTGCTTTGATGCAGAGATTGGGGAATACAACTTACATGTGAGTTTTGTGTTTGTTACTGCTTAATGGAGCTCACCATTATTCTCACTGTAGAGATGTGCAAGTACTAGTTATTATATACCAGTACCATCTCAGGCTATCCATTGGAGAGTTCTCCCAGTAAAGTAAAGTAGGTGCCCACAAGTAGATTCCCCAAAGGTGTTTCACGACAATAGGTACATGGTTGTATACTGAGAGAACCTCAAATTATGTGGTGTTGTAATTACGGCTTCTGGAAATACATGTATGGAAGACCCTGCAAGTTCGAGGTATAGATAGGTTAAGAGCTCAGAGGAAGCTTGCAGGTGAAATTCACGTCCATTGTCTTCTGAAAACAATCTCAGATCAATGCTGCTTGTTCCATTGGTATCAGGTGATATTTGCTTTCCAGTTATGCCAAGAAAGTCTTTGGCGGTTGGTACATGCCCCGGTACATGTAAGTGTCACTGGAAATCCTTCTTGTGTTATAAAAACAGTGGTGGAGTGCCTACTGTGGTGAAGAACACTGTGGGGGCAGTGTGTGGTATCGCCAATGGTGAGATATTGGCCCAGTCCCCAAATAATAAAAAAAAAAAAAAAAAAAAAAAATTAAAAAAAAAAAAAAAAAAAAAAAAAAAAAAAAAAAAAAAAAAAAAAAAAAAATTAAACCAAAAAAAAAAAAAAATTTAAAAAAAAAAAATAAAAAAAAAAAAAAAAAAAAAAAAAAAAAAAAAAAAAAAAAAAAAAAAAAAACAAACTGTTTTTTAAAAAAAAAAAAAAAAAAAAAAAAAAAAAAAAAAAAAAAAGAAAAAAAAAAAAAAGGCCTGTGCGATGGCTTGAAGGTATAAACACAGTTGAATCGAAAATCCCATCTCATTTGTGGTCACATTCCTAATAGCAGGATGGATTCTTCACCTGTCCTGATGGTATACATTATGGAGTATGAGTCCATGATCCAGTAAAGAAAAGTAGTGTGTGACTTCACTTTTTGTTGAGCATTTATGACAAATAAGAGATGGGTCCAATCAAATGCTTGATGAGCCATTAATTTCTTTGATTTCCTGCCTTTCATGACACTGCAAGTAAATTTGCCTTCTGCCACCTGCAAGGCTTCAAACACTTGAGGTCCATCATAATCAAGTTGTGCATGTTTTATGTATAGAAGAAAGCTAATGCCTGCAATAAGTTTATAACAGTTAAAATGTGCCATTCTGGACAGCAAAACTTTTTCACAAGATACTGAACTATTTTGCTTGAAGGAAAAACAATTCTTTTCGTGTATGGGCGGGATATTAGTTATGAAGTCTCGTAGACGTCTAAAGGTAGGAAATACCTTTCAAACACAAATAAATGAGCCTTGTGCACCAAATGATCTAATATTATAAATAATAAAAAACAGTTTTAATGATCTTTACTTGATTTGGTTCAAGCATTTGGTATGTCCAAAACAAAATTACATAGACACGATTAGTTAAGATTACTTATGGTTTACTAGTGTTCCTGTGTTGAAAAGCGTTGCAGTTCACGATGTAGTCCTCACAGCGGAAGACTCCAAAATGACAGCGCAACAAGCTTCATACAAAAAATCCTCAGGATTATATTCAAGGGAATCTTCTCAGTCCTGAAGGTATCTTGTCCAGCAGTTCAAGACGACAGTGTTAAATTAAGTCCCTCGATGATAATCAAAGTCCACATCTATCAGTCCCAAGACATCACCACGATTTATACTGCCACAATTGTGAGAATCTACTTTGATTCCCAGCACTTTCGGCTGCAAAGACGACAGTAGAATAAGTACGCACTCTGCTCACATGAATTACAATAGAATAAATCCTGGCACTGTACAGGTCTTGTACTCAAGGAGAGTAAAAAACGAGCGATCTTCTAGCTACTGTTTATACTAGTGGTGCTGGCAAAGAGTCCTAACAGTGATAGTATTTAACTACTCACCAGATAAGATTTCCCCTTTCTAACAATAATCACCCTCTCTTTCTTCCCCTTTCCCGCTTCTCACTTTCCGATTCGCTTTGTTTTTTTTTACACATTCTATGCATAAACATGACCTGCACCAGCAAACAGTTTCAAATCTAAATTTACCATCACTCATAATAAACTTTGTGGGGGAATTCCCTATATTACAAATGTTTTGATCTCAAAAAAGCATAACAAGTTTCTAAGTTTACATTTTGGGAATTCCCCACTTTCCCCTATTGTGCAAATCTAAACAGGTGCAGCCTGCATAAACAGCTCTAGGGAATCCCCTTTTTCTCTTTTATAGTAAACAACAAATCCTTTTCACGTTGGAGAAATCTTTTCCAATTAAAATTGAGAAAATTAATATTTTAATCAAAATTTTGAGGGTAATATAACATAGTCCTAGGGGTAAAGGTAACAGGCATCAAGAATCAACACAAATTAAACATGTTCAGTGACCCAAAACCCATTCACACACACACAATAGCCAGCATCAATCCCACAAATAGGAATGTCTTGTACCAAGTACGCAGTTTCTATAATTCAATTGAAATTCATACATGAAACAGTTAGTGTGTAATTTTTGTTATAGATAAAATATAAAATATGGTTAGTAACTTTTTGCTTGTTAAAGAGACACTGGCACATTTGAAAAAAATTAGTGTGCCCTCAAGATTTTTCAAAATTGATATTTTTGCATGGTTGTAAAGCTTTTATATATTAGCCCTCAACTGAAATGATTAAGAACAAAAATTAGCATCCTTATGGGTAAACAGAACAATCATAGCCCACATCACATACTGTCTTATATGACTTTTACTTTTGAGCTTATTTTGCATATGTACTTTAATGTTATGGAGATACCATGCAACAAAGATTACAATTCTGAAAGTGGCCGAATTAGTGGATATTAATAAGAATTTTGATCAATAAGCTCAAAACACTGAATATCGGCTTCACATACTGTGTATGTTCATTGACACGTATTTCAATAGGCGTATAATTCACGCTGTTTCATAAAACAAAACATAAGATTCGTATGTAGGTAGTATCTGCTAGTGCATGAACATGACGTGTTTCACATAGAGATCTATCTGAACGCATTGAAACATAACAGCTGAAATTCGACGTTGTATGTAAACATACGACTTTTTTGTCATTTCACATACAGACTTTTTAGCTTGTAGATTTATATCAGGAATAAAATTGCCACGTCAAAACTCAGTAAAGGTTCAAACTTAAACTTCAGAATGCTTTCTTCATAATGCAAAATTAAAAAGTAACTTGTAATGTTTAATTCCATAGTACAAACATGAAATTTTGTTAGGAATTTCAATGGCGATTTTCTCAAAACACACATTTTGTCAGATAAGACAGTATGTGATTGTGGGCGACGATTGGTGAATTAATTCGCCGGTGACATTCAGCCGAAGATGACAGATATGGCATTTAACCACAAATGGCCGCCGTATGCATGTTTAACCACGGCATTCCCCCTTTTGATTTTACCGGTCTGTGACCTTTGATATCAAGAGTACGAGTCTATGATATTCATGAATTAACACATTTGTTGATATCATTTGCGAGAAATTGAAGAAATTTCATATTTTGTGAAAATGTGCCAGAGCCACAATATCTTGGCAACTGTACACGCAATTGGCACGAAACCATGCAGCCACTGTCAGAAATCTGAATTTGGACCTTTTTACAAATTGAAAGATTTTCCAGTAGTTTGGGGAGTATTTTCATCATCTTTATATTTGAAGTGACTTCATCTTCTTCATTGATGTAGGCAGTATTTTATTACTATAACTATTTAACTTGAAAGTGAGTAACTTGTAAAATAGTCACAAGAATGAACCAATTTGCCATCTATATGGCAGCAGCCATATTTGACCTAGGCCCCTCTGTGACCTCCAACATCATACTTTTGTGTCCCTGCCCCTGCCGACCCATATGGATCAAACTTTGTCCACGGTTGCTGCTTGTTGTGCTGTTGTTGTGTCAGTTGTCTGTTTGTTGATGTATGTTTTCGTGAAAAAGGGTTACCATTTTCTGTAATAATCCACATACTTTGACGATTTAAACCACAACTTGCATCACAGGTGCAACATTGGATCCCCCAATTTGGTTGATGAGGTTAATGTTTGCATATCCAATATGAAGGTCATGTGAGGTCAAGTTGCAACGATAGACCTGAAAAAATGTAAAATTGACCTCAAATTGAAAGTTTAAGTTCAATTGGAACCGAACTTGGTTATGGATATTACTTGGAACCCCATTTGTTTATGTAGTGAAGGTACGAATATCAGGTCAAGGTCATTGAGCCTATATCAGGCAGTGACACAGCCGGTCCGAGGACAGATGTATTTTTTATTCCATATCTTATTGATCATGTAACTTATAAACTGTTTTTCATATATTGGAATTTTTAACTTTTTGAAGCAATTTTTTAATATTTTAGTTTACAAATGTCATGTTAATTGGGAAAATTCCCTAACAGCTATTTGTGCCAGAACTTATGAATGATATATTCAGAGTGATACTGTTACCAGGTTATACAATGGCTGCTGATATCCACATGCTTTGGTGGATTTCAATTATGTCAGTGGGACTTGGATTAAGTTCTTCTTCTTAGCATTCCACATGTCCCTTAGTAATGGCTTCAATTTGCTCTCAAATTATAGTCTAGGCCATTGGAAGAATAGAGATACATTTTACACATAAAACTAAATACCCAAAAACAGATAGGGACATTGCTATAGGATAAAGACATCCAGGTAATTTGTAGGCCAACTTTAAGTTTTCCATAACACGTAATCAACAAATGGGTTTATATTACATGAAGTATTTTTGTATCGACATTGAAGACATTTAATGTTTGTGAAAAGGTGCCAGTGGCCGCTTAAAATATACTTTAATCTTAAAATCATATTAAACTTACAACATTTGTAATACATTATGGGACACAACATTGCCTGATGCAGCATAGCAACACGGCCCTTTCATGACAAAAGGGCGTAACTTGAATAACACCCTTTTGCCTTGGAAAAGGCCCACCCTGCCATACCCATAATGCATTAGGGATAAATTTTTCTAAATGTTGAGGCCTCAAATATGACTAAAATATTTTTTTAAAATAAGGATCCAATGCTTGTTTTTGGCAGGATGACCCTTTCATGGCAAAAGGGTGTAACTCTAGTTACGCCCTTTTGCCATGAAAGGGCCGAACAGATGTTGGCTCTTGTAACATTGTCAGGTCTGGCAGTCAGTCCAAACTGTTTAAATTTAACAAAACTGTTTAAACACTATAATATTTCTCAAGTAGCAATCAAAGGTTTACTTAGGCCTAAAGATTTCAAAATATTTACTTTTGTGCATTTAATTAACGTAGGTAATAAAATGGAAGGTATTTACCTAAAACGCTCAATTCCAAAGTTTGAGATGAATGGATTTTTTCATTTTGATGTTGTAGCAAACCTTGTGAAGATACAGTACCAAAGGATAATGCCTGTAGCGTAGTCAAAATTTCCAGATCGGAAGCTGATTACCCAGTTGTGATTGCTAATATATATGAAGGCATTGATTGGAGCTTAGTTCTCACACAGTAATTAGTATATTGACAGGCATTATGTAAAGCAAAGAAATGGTTGTTAAATATTGAGGATGCCCACCTTGGGAATATGAGTCAGCCTTAAAGGATAAATACATTCTTGATTTTTAAAATATTGTCCAAATTTGAACATTTTTACATTGTATACAACTTTTAGCAAACTTAAGCAATGAATCAAGAAAGGTCAAAACCAAACAAGAAGAGTCTGAAGAGGTGACACCATTACTGGCACTGATGCATATCAATAGATATTAGCAAACTATAAATCTATTTCCCCAGTAGAGACTGATAAGGTACAGCAGGATCTGATGATGAAGAGATTTGATGCATTGGAATCACCGATGAATATTCATTCCAGTGACCTTTGACTTGTGAGAACTGTTGATATTTTCTAACAAGGGCTGCCATTTTGTGGAAAGTCATCCCAACACCAAAACCACACCCCCCCCCATATGCAGAACAGCATGAGGACAATGATGAGTGCCACAAGTATCATGACAGATTTTGATGGTGCTTCTTGTTCATTTCTTACGTTAAAACTTGTGTTGGTTTCTTGTAATTTTGTTGCATTATCCAGTTTGTTTGATGATTCAGCCTCTTGCAGAGGATAGGTAGTAAGGCATTAAAGTGCAAGTAAGCTACATGGTCATGGCCACCTACAGGAGTAGCTGCTAGAACGATGAACGCTCGTCCATTGTCAGTGTTGGTTAATGATAGGAAGTAGTTTTGACATAGTAGTTCCTTGTGAGATACCATGCCTCCGTCCGGCCATGAACGGATTGCGTGTGGTTACCCCATCCTGCTCAGCCCATTTGAGGTCATCCGATCACTCTTTGCAATCTTAGGTAGCATGCCCAGCAGTTAGAATAGGTGTTTAAAAGGAGCAATTGAGAGGACCTTTTGCAATTCGATACCAATAGCTCACCCAGTTCCCAGGCGCGTATTCCCTGAAGATATGTGAGAGTACCCGCACTGAACTTCAAATTGCATACACTGAGTGCATTTGTATGAGTGATTCCTGTATTCTTCAACCTAGACTTCTTTCTTATCCAGGTGGAATATATGGGCATCTGTCAAGGTTTACAACAAAAACCAATAAATTCTCTAAAGTACTACTAGGCTCCATCATGCTTAGTATCCCTGTTTTGCACCTTTCTCCCACATGGGTCAAATGATGAAAATTCCGAGTTTCTTTTCCGAATTCTAACAATCAATTCTGCTGGTGTTGCCTTCTCCTTACCTCAACATCTTGAGGTAAAAGGAGTGCTAAGGCATGAAGATGTCATTGGAATCGCTCACCAAAAACAATTGATGATCCAACTGCATAAAGACGCAGGTACAACTGCCACAGCTAACCATCGTGTTAAATCAATCTCTTCTTTGAACATCACAGTTAGGACCACGCAATGAATGGTGTTATTTGTTATTTTGACAGGAAAACAATTGGTGCTGCAAACACTTTAGAACAGGTAATAAAGATCCAGATGCGTGGCTAACAAATATCTTCATTGAGACATGAGTGTTAAATCCCCTCAAATCCACTCAGTCATTGAAGTTTGTCCAGTCTTGCGATGTTATGAACCACAGCCTGGAGTGTCACTCATTTATAAAAGTTGTTAACCATGCCAGAGAAATGTCCTTTATTCAAAATTGCTTTAAGATCCGATGATTTGTCACATGATCGATCCACTGTGACTGGAGTTACTATTCATTCCTGTATAGTTGTTTACCAATAACACGGTGTTAACTACTATAGATATCCTAAATTAAAACTAGTGCCTTTTCTAAGCCGTAACAATTCCCCGTCAATTACCTTGCTTGAGTGGGACAATCGTTTTGGAGGTAATTAAGTAACACGATGTGACAACAAGACATTCACAACTATCCTTATATTGCCTCTGTCTCTTGCGCTGGGGCCAAATCAATGGATCCACATCTAATCCATCACGGGTTTATTTTGCCATCAGGGTTTGTTTTTAATACAAACCTAAACTACAACAGCCATTTGTTACTTTGCTGTCTTTTGGTCCTTTGTCACAATCTGGATAGACCGCAATTATATTCTACATCAAGGGTTTATTCAGGTCAATCCCCAATGCATCAGTTTAGGGGAAATTTCCCTCAAAATAGGGTCCTGGACGATTCCACCACAAATTCATAGTCTTAAACAACTAAAACCCTACTTTTAACGCTCATTTTAGCCCCAAGCTTATAATTAACATTTGTACATGGTCCAATGAAATGTCTTTGGTTCTGAACTTTTGAATGCACTTGATCCCTAAGTAACTGACATGTGCAGGATAACAGTAACAGGATGGGACATTGCGATCACAATTATTGGATTGGTTCAAAACCCCTCTGATTCTACCATAAAATTAGTTCTTAATCTTAAATACAGAGCAAAGTACTAAAAACTCTTGCAGTAATAACTATTTTATCTATAAACTATAGTATGACATTTTATGAAGCTTGTTAAAACCTGGTTGAAACACGGAATGAATTGTTATTTTAATTCTCAGTTGATATATGACCCATATTATATCTTTCTCACAATGCATAGTTCTCTGCTATTTTAGCTAAATTGAGCTGATTCAGTTGGCTTAAATCCTCTATACAACAGGGTCCCCTTTTAATACCCCGTTTCACAATTATACTTTATAGCCCGACTCTGGCAGATCTTTGTGTATTTAATAGTATCCGACCAATGGCTCTGCATTCCATGCCATGCATCATGAATCACTGACTGTGTCCACTAGAACGTAAATTCTTGTAGCATATCTACTTGGATTTCTGGTATCTATTCACATTAGCAATAACTGACTTTGATTGATGCTCTGCTTAATTACCTTTAGTATTCTTCGTCATATGTTTGGTACAGTGTTACTGGGAGACAAAGGTTTGAGATTCTGTGGTAAAAGTGGTTGCTGCTTGACTTTCAGTTGTGTAAAAATGAAAATACCAATTCTCTACTTGGTGTTGTTGACAAAAGGTATTACATTTTCTTCATAAAGAAAAATAAATGTCTGAAATTTGGCTATGCAATACTTACTTTCATTAACATTTGTCTATTTTTGATGGCAAACGGTATCATCTGAAAAAATACATTGTTTGAATCGAAATCTGGAATTTTCCTGGCTAGAATTGCCATATTTTTTAATATGGAGAATTAAATGCAAATGGATAGATGATTGTATCGGTTTAAACACAAACACGTAGGGTGGTTAGTAGAGGATGCCCATGTTTATTTATATTATACTTTGTTCCACCAAATAGGCGGGAATTACGGTTTTAATGTTTCGCGCGTAAAAGTAAACCTTAATGTACTCGAGCATTTGCAACCTAACCGCGCCCACGCATAATATACACACGGTGTCTCTGGCGTTGTCTTGCGCCGCATTATTCATCTTCATGTCGCACTGTTATGAAGGCCCGCCTATTAGTGTATCAAGTATAGTACTTGGCATTTCCATTTGAACCATCAGGTGCTTGGACCCAAGAGCATAATAAATAACTTTTCTGGTCCTATTTTTGTCACCAAACTTTGAAAGTTTTTTTCAAAATACTGAGTAATAATTGAAATGCTTCAATCCTCCCAAAAACAGAATTCAAACTTAAGGGTAGGTTATTTCTTACCACACTATGAGACACAATTTGCTTGAAATTTACATGAAGAAAGATCTGGAAAATGGCCTGGAAATTGGTGAAACTCGTTTCGCACCTAATTTATACATTTCTCATGTTTAACTGTGACAAAATGAAAGTATGACAAATAAACCAATAGCCAGGATTGCTTGGTAATACTACCAAATACCGCCATAAAGTGCTAAAAACACAGGGTAGATTATTTTTGGATTCGACCAACTTAAGGCTATGTTTAAAACATTTACACAAATGAACGTTTGGCACCCTCCTAATTCTCAATAGCGTGCCGCTAATTTTGTAATCAGGGTCTGCTGTACAAATTCCCTAATAAATGAAGCTTGCCGACAAATCCCCAAGCATTAAACTGGCTTGACTCCGAGCACTGGCCAGCCGTACAATGACTTTTTGCGTAGGTGAAAAACGAGTTGTCATGTAAACTGGTAATGATATGATCTATTTGCGCTGTGTTTTTGAAAAGAACTCCCCTACCAGAAAACAACCCACATTATTTATTCATCACTAAGTGTATTCATTTCGCATACCATTTTAAGAGTCTAATTATATTGCCTAACTGAATTCTGGTTGCGGACACACGTTGATTTTTCAATGCCGCTTAGTATCTCATTTTCATTTAAAGTAATAGTATCTGTGAAATTCGACCGTAAGTTTTGATGTCTTTCAGATTAGTGACTATAATGAGTAGTTTCTGAATCTGTCAATATTGTTATTAGTCTTGAGCCATTTTACAATCTGCTTATTAACAATGTGCTAACTTTTTTGTCTTTCACCTTTGTGGTTAACAGAGTTTTTTTTTTATGGTTTTTAACTTAAAAGAAGCCATTGCTAATCTTGTATGGCATTAACCTGCCTACTGTTTTCATATTTGTTGTGCTTTATTATTTTAATATATCGCATAGTTTCCTCATGGTGTAATCTTGGGGGGTGCCAGGGGGTTCATGTGCCAAACATGCAACATCAGCCTTTTTCGGCTATTAGATCCCCCCCCCCCCCCGGGACCCGCTCACAAATAGCCAGTTCTGGATATCTGGTGTACATGAATATGTAATGCCAATGAAGGTTGCAAATATACCTTCCTTAAAGGCTGCTCAGAAGATTTTGAAGATATTTTTGTTGTGTAGTAATTAACAAGAGTCCATCTAGACCTAGAGATTGTCGCCGAAACTGCTAATAATTCTCACAAATTGGATTTATGCACAATATACATGGCCATAGGATCCGTATAACTAAAAGTCTGGATCCAGATTATATTTATTACAAAGTGTTATTTTCTATTTAAAAGACTTCAATTGACTGAGGTATATTCCACACACTGTTTAGGTCTTGGGACAAGCAGTATGTAATGCAAAAGCTGGGGTGTTTTGAAATTGAGTGGCGCTCATTGGAAATATCTGAGTCGGCCTTTAAGAGAAGGAAATAATGATAGGTCTAGGAATAATGAAATATGGAGCGTGGAGAGAGAATATATCAAAGAGGGCAATAAGGAGAGAGGGGAAGAGAGAAAATCAGCGTGTAATGAAGATATGACGAAAGAACGGAAGAAATTTATTTGGAATGAATAGGGAGTGGAAATACTTAGCACCTTTAAAGAGAATTTAATAATGACATTGCTAGTGAAATAAATGAAAGATATGAAATGGAGAGGAGAATATCATGTCACAGAGGTCAATTTCAATTAAAGAATGGAGTGATAAAAGGAGATGACAGAGTATAGTTAGAATGGGAAAGGGAAAAGGAAAAAATAAAGGTAGAGAGGCAAAAACATGCGAGAAACTAGCCTTTTGATTTATTTTTGGGACCAATATAGAGTTACCACCATGTATATCATCATCACCTCCTCATAGTATTTATTGGCATCAGCACAATTACCATCATGCTGTCTAGATCTGACTCAAAATAGATGGGTGCACTAAAAATAGGACTCTGTGCTCCAGCGACCTACTGGCCTCATTTCAAGCTAACTAGTGTGATAATGATGTAGTTGATTCTCTACATGGCTTTCCTTAGATGTTTAGGAGAATGAGCTATAATGCTGCTTCTAAGCTTATTCTCGCCTCTTTCAAGTCCTGTACACATTCTTAGTGAAATTTCACTCGTTTGCTTTCAAGTAACCAATGCGACCAGGAATTCCAGCATTGGTTTTTCATCATCATCATCATGCCTGATTTATTGCCCACTAAAATTTCCATTTCATGAATGTCTGAATTTATTTGCCCCCTAATTTTCTGATGTCTGATTTTTTTGCCCCACTAATTTTTCATGTCTGATTTATCTTTCCACTACTTCATGATGTGATTTTTTGGCCCACTATTTTCATGTCCTGTTTATTTGCCCAATCAACTTCAACTTTCATGATGTGATTTTTTTGCCCACTATTTCATGTCTGAATTGATATTTGCCCAATAAGTTTTTCATGTCTGATTTATTTGCCCACTATTATCATGTCTGATTTATTCCCACTAAGTTTCTGTCTGATTTATTCGCCCACTATTTCATGTCCTGCATTTATTGCCCATCTATTTTAATGTCTGATTTATTTGCCCACTATTTTCATGTCTGATTTATTTGCCCACTAATTTTCACTGATGTTCCCTGATTTATTGCCCACTAATTTTTCATGTCTTATTTATATTTGCCCCCTAATTTTCATGTCTGATTGTATTTGCCCACTATTTTCATGAGTCTTATTTATTTGCCCACTAATTTTCATGAGTCTGATTTATTTGCCCACTTTTTCAGTCCGATTTATTTGCCCACTATTTTCAAAGTCCATCTAAATTGTAACCTGATCAACCCTAACCTGAATTTTGTCCTAATCCTAACGTAACCCTGATCCCTATCCTAACCGAGGCCTAATGATCACTATCCTAAATTTAGAGAACCAATAAAGAACCTAATGGTGAGTTACCTCCAGGGTATATCATATTCATCTCACTCCCTCCTCAGATGTATTTATTGCTCACACATTACATCATTGCTGTCTAGATCTGCTCAAATAGATGGATGCATAAAAAATAGGAATCTGTGCTACCAGCTGCCCTACTGGCAACCTATTTTCAAGCTAACATAGTGTGATCTATGTATATGATGTACCTACATGGCTTTCCTTAGATGTTTAGGAGAATGAGCGATATAGCTGCTATCTAAGCTTTTCGCGCTCTTTTCAGTTCCTTTACACATTCTTTAAGTGAAATCACCATCGTTGCATTTGAAGTAACCATGCGTACCAGGATTCCATCATTGTTTTTCATCATCATCATCATGCCGATTTATTTTGCCCACTAAAGTTTCAAAATTTCATGTTGTCTGATTTATTTGCCCACTATTTTCCTGCATGTCTGATATTTGGCCCACTAATTTTCATGTCCTATTTATTTTCCCACTACCTTTCATGATGTGATTTCTTTGCCCCAATTTCATGTCTGCATTTATTTTGCCCACTACCTTTCAACTTCATGATGTGATTTCTTTGCCCCTAATTTTCATGCTGATTTCTTTGCCCAATAATTTTCTGTCTGATTTTTTGCCCCACTGAACTTTTCAGGATGCTGATTTTTTGCCCACTAATTTTCATGTCTGATTTATTTTCCCCCTAACTTTTCATGAGTGATTTTTTGCGCACTAATGTTCATGTCTGATTTATTTGTTGCCCACTAACTTTCAGATTGATTTATATTTGCCCACGAATTTTCATGCGATTATTTGCCCATAATTTTCATGTCTGATTTATATTTGCCCACTAATTTTCATGTCTGATTATTTGCCCACAACTAATTTTCATGTCGATTTATTTGCCCCTACTTTTCATGTCTGATTTATTTGCCCACTAATTTTCGCTGAGTTATTTGCCCACTAATTCAATGTCTGATTATTTGCCCACTAATTTTTCATGATGTCTGATTTATTTGCCCACTAATTTTCATGTCTGATTTATTTGCCCACTAATTTTCATGTCTGATTATTTCCCACTAATTTTCAGATGTCTGATTTATTTGCCTCCTAATTGCATATGTCCTGATTTCTTTGCCCACCTAATTTTTCATTCCGATGTATTGCCCACTAATTTTCATGTCTGATTTATTTGCCCATAAACCCTTTCTATATGCTGATTATTTGCCCACTATTTTCATGTTGCTTTTATTGCCCAATCATTTGCATGTCTGATTATTGCCCACTAATTGTCATGTCGATTTAGTTGCCCACTCAATTTATGTCTGGATTTATTTGCCCACTAATTTCAGTCTGATTTATTTGCTCCACTAATTTTCATGTCTGATTTATTGGCCACTAATTTTCAATGGTTTTTGATTTATTTGCCCACTAATTTATGATGTATGATTTATGTGCCCCACTAATTTCATGTATGATTTATTTGCCCACTAATTTTCATGTCTGATATTTTTGCCCACTAATTTCCATGATGTCTGATGTATTTGCCCACTAATTTTCATGATGTCTGGGGGATTATTTGCCCACTAATTTTCATGTCCAGATTTATTTGCCCCCTAATTTCAATTGTACAATCTAATTGTAAACTGATCAAACCAAACCTTTAATTTTGTCCTAATCCTAACATTAACCCTGATCCTAAATCCTAAACAAAAGGCACTAATGAATCCAATCCTAATGTAGAGAACCAAAAACGAACCTAATGGGGAGTTACCTCCAGGGTTTGTTCCCGCCACAAAAATGTTGAAATGGAAGTTGTAAGAAAAAATGTTTCCTTTTTCCCCTATCATTGTTAATCGAGCAGAATCAATTTATCTTGTGAAAAGAAATGCATGGAGTGTGAAATTTCAGGGACAACAATCGAGGAAAATGTGGTCTTTTGTATGGTATAATAAACATTGCAACAACTTCCAGGTTATTCAGAGGGTTTCCACAAGACAGTCAAAAACATGCCCTTTATTGGATAGTATACATAGAGGGAAAGGACTGAGAAAGAAAAACATAATGGGCATCATTAATTCGAATGAATATAAACGAACAAATAGAGTACTAATTTGTAAACGTACCATGTTAAAAACCCTTTCAGATCGTAGGGTTCCAAATGAAGAAATCATAATTTACATCGTAAATGTCTCGTTATGACTTTGTTAGTAGGAATGATACATATTGGAATCCCATTATAGGTTGTTGATGAGAGGTTTTAAATATTTTTAAATAAAAATCTCACCGTAAACTTTGCAATTCTGTTAAAACTAATGTTAAAACTCATTCCCGTGTGCTCGTGTAACATCCTTCACAACCTCTGTAAACAATAATTATTGTGTTTACTTGAACCCCCGAGAGGACTATACACAAACTAATTTGTAGCCCGCTGGCAGTGATTTTTTTTTCTTATTTTGGTGGCTGCTGCTCGGTGCGAAATTCAACATAAGATAAGTGCTAAGAACCAATATTGATAAGTCCTACTAACAAAGTCCAATAACAGACATTTACAGATAGTAATTATGATTTTCTTCGTCATTGGAAACTACGATGATGAAGCTAATCCGGTTATGGACGTTCTCATGACGTCTAAGGTGGAAAGAAATACCTTTCAAACACAAACATAAACGAGCCTTGGGCACAAGTGATCTATTGTATATAACAAAACAGATTTAAGATTTGAATCAGATTGATCAAGACTTGTATGTCCAAAGCAAATTATCTTATACAATTCAAAATAAACTTAACAGTTCTAATCTTACTCAGAGTTTCATTTATGTCTCCAACAAAAGTAGAGTTGCAGTTAATCGTTGATATGTCTCCACAGCGAAGACTCCCAAAATGACAGTATGCAACTACACTTAAAATCCTCAGGTAATCCATGGGAATTTTTCAGGCCTGAAAGATAATTTGTCAGGCAGTCAAGACGACAGGATAATAAGTCCTCGACACACAATATTAACAGTATATCCAGTCCATATAAATCACCACGATTTCTATCTGTCCACAATTTGGAATCTATTTTGGATTCCGCACTTTGGCTTCAACAGAGACAGGAGAATAAGGTACAGCCGACTTCGGCTCAATGGAATTATAAATCCTGGCACTTATGATGTACTACAGGTTCGCCTACTCATGAGATTGAGAACAGCTATAACTATAGCTACTGTTACTAGTGGATGCTGGCCAGAGGACTTACTACAATCTCCTTATATAGGGACCAGGTAAACAGCATAGGTGTAAATAGGTTAGGGCCTGGTATCTTGAAATAGTCGGCCTGACTGTAAACACTGGGCAAGTGTATCTGTTGGAGTTAAATTACTATGGCGCCCATAACGATTCGAAGGAATGGATTCGCAGGCAACAAGAGAAGTGACGTAGGATG
>JAMKCH010031408.1:0-39537 GCA_023653785.1 Ophioderma brevispina | reverse complement strand
CATCCAGGCATCGCTGGCACACGAAGTTGCGATGCAGGCGACGCCATTGGAAATACAATTTTTTTTCAAACCGAATTTGAACAATTAGAGTACACATCTTCTAAATTCTTTTAAATCTTAACGTACACTCAATAAGTAAAAATTTTTACTGATAAAATTCAGCTGCTTCCGTGTACAGAACGATTAACCAACTTCAAGCTAGACCGCTAAAGCTGTGATGTCATTGACTTAGCATAAGGCAGTGAGTTTACTTGGTGACCGATTCATAGGGCTATCCCCTTCTTGTCGTCTGCAATAATTCGCAATCACCTAGAGCTCCAACTGAGGCATGTGTGAACGAACGTGAATAATTGCACTTGGGGATCGGCGGCTGTCGCAGCCGAATAGCGTCATATGACCTGACCCCTCTATACAGGTCAGTGCCATAGGCGTTTGTTCCAGATTATACCCCGATAGTGTATTGACACCTGGCCGCTGCTTCGATAGAATCCTGGATCGAAGCCGACGAAATTTGCCGATTTTTCCCTCAAACGTAAGTGATCGCATTGATAGTAAATCCCAAAGTGCCTTAGTTACATTAATCCCTATGATATTGCTAATTGGGCATATGTGTGACAAACGTCTACATGCATTATTGCTTCTTGAAATGTACATAAGATTTTTCGCTGGCCGTACCATCTTAACCCAACCAAGTTGTAGCCCTATGGTGATACAACCCGGGTTGCGGTACCGAAACTATGTGATCAGCTGTCAAAAGCTTGATTCGTAAATCAGCATTCCGCGATACCCCTGGATAGGATTTGTATTTAATACTTTTCGAATTTTTTCCCCAAATTTCATTGAATATTTATCGGTATAATATCAAAATGGGACAATTTATCTTTTTTTTTTCTAAATATCATATTGTTTGCCTAAAATTATTTAACCAAAATTGCTGGGAATGACATTAAACATGACATCACAATTTCGAGCAGACTGCCTCAGTGTTGCATTAAAGTGATTGGTAGAATAACACAGCAAGTATCGACAACAACCAAGTAGGAACGAGCTTTTAAGTTTCCGTATGGTTTGTAATCGATATTGATCAACATGCAAACATTGTTGATAATTCTGTTGCATGCAAGTGGAAACGCTCGTCGGAAGGTTTTGATAATGTTACTTTATACTTACATTTGTCAACTATTTTGCGCTTATTTTTGACACAGTGATTTGTATCCTTTCATTTTTCGTCGCAATAAACAAAATAACTATCACATTTTTTATCGTTTGAATTGGCACAAATTTTGCGCTAACCCGTTTTGGTTCTCGCAAGTGGTAATTTTGGGCGAACCTTCAGGCGAACCGGTTCGCGGGTTCGCGTCAAATTTCCGGCCCTGTTTACTTTTAAGTAGTCCTAAATTATTTTTTATATTTACGCGTTGTTTCCTTACTGATTTTCCATTCCATGGCTAAAATCTGATGATTTTGAAACGGTAAATTTTCTTAACCTTTAAAAATCCCCATTTAAACATAGCAGTCGCCCCACTAGATCAGTGAGTCGCCCCTTGATTGTTCCCCGGTTTAATTTTTCTTAGCAATGGCACAGCACGCTTCATTTTCGCTGATTACCAATAAATTACTAACATACACCCGGAAGTCATGGAAGTGGGAGACTACTGTGTTTATCTTCAATTTTTCGATCACTCGGCCCTTTTGGGCCAACATTTCACGGATGTAAGCAATGAGCTTGTGCACGTTTGTATTTTTTAAAATCGAGCTAGTAAGATGCTAAGACCTCAGAGTTTTCATATATGCACGGATTTTGTGTGATAGAGGACCGTAAGTTTATACAAAATTCTTGACTTTGTGGCACATATGGTGACTGTGGATCCCGTTTTTTTACTATCTGCCTCAGTCTTTGTGAAGATGTAGGGGCTATCGTAGCGGAAAAGCCTGAAGCAACTCGGGCTAACCATAATAGGTGGTTAAGTGGAATTGTATAGATAAATCAGAAATTATTGAACCTAGCAACACCACAAAAAAAATACTCAAGTTGAAATAGACTGATGTCGCCACCAACGGCCGGGTGTCTGCTTGTTCCTACTCAATGTTTGCCCAACATGCATGCATCATTGCATGTACGATCAGTAACGCTTGTTTGTGATGATTTATACACATTTTTCCTTTTTAACCATGCTTACCTTACATGGTTGAATCCATGGGTTTCCTACTGTCACCCCTGGAAGACAGTATTGAACATTCCGATAATCGTAACTAGAGGTCTTTACATACACATTTATGGCTACTTTAACATGGACTGGACCTCAAGTTACGGGAACTTCTTTTTCGACCAGCGTACCAATATAAATACCTATGTATTCATGGTACGCAATAGTTCTGCTGAGCATAACCTTTTCATCTCACATTCATCTTTTAACATTTTGGACATTAATCGTATTTCAGCTACGTAAAGTTATGCCGCTGTACATGGACTTGGTATCCACAATAAGCAATGCCAATTTAAAGTCATCTGACATCTTCAAGATTTTTCAAACTTAACCGTCAAACAGGACTCTGTAAGGCCTCTTACAATACTACAGAACAAATCCACACATGTTTATCCAAACTGCAAAAAAAGTACTAATTGTCTTAATTTTTCACGCAGATTATTTTACTCCCTAAACAGTCATGAGTGAGTGGTTGCCAGTTTCGGAGTTTGGTGGGTCAAAGGTCTACACACGTTCGTTTGTTGTCAACAAAACAATGTGTGGAATCTCGTGTTATGTAGTATTGTAAGATCCTGTTTGAGGTAAGTTTGAAAAATCTTGACGATGTCAGATGACTTTAAATTTGGCATTTGCCTTATTGTTGATACCAAGTCCATGTACAGCGGCATACCTTTACGGTAGCTGATATACGATCATGTCCAAATGTTAAAAGATGATGAAAGACAAAGGTTATGCCTCAGCAGAACTAGGTACGCTCCTCAAACACAGTGCCGTGTGACTTTTCCCGAAATTTCTTTGTTTGGCTGTCAATAATACTTACAAGATCTTGAGGAATGCCGTCATGTACAGCACACATTTGTTTTAAATACCCGATTCCCGAGTATTATTTAAACAAAATGTTCTTAAATTTTTCAAGTTCCACTTTCTCCGTCCAACCTCCCTGGATTTTATTTATGAGTGGCGCAAGACGCATCCGTTAAGTCAAGCACAGAGGTCGCAGCTGAAAATTAAATACCAAATAATCGGGGAAGAAGTCCGTCGAACTAGAGTAGAGAGGCCATACTAATATGAATGAGAGCTCATGATCGCGTCCGTGTTACGTGGCGCATTAATATTCACGCTATGTCATACGTCAATACTGCATAACTTAGGACCGCGTCCGGTGTGGCCTATCACTACAAACCGTGATGGGGTTATTTTACACAATTTCTTTCGCCTGAAGGCTCGTAACATACTTCCATCAAAGCGAGCGATTAGCATGCGCAAACCGTACTTTGGACACATATCAACAACTGTTCGCATGCTCAGAAGCAGAATTCGCCTCGCTGCGACCCTTACGTGCGACTGGAAGTATATCATCATGGGGGTTCTTTAAAAATGTTTACAAAATTGGGTCGCACATGTATGACCTTTCAACTGTCTCATGTCACTTGGATTTCCGGTTTTGACTTAGTCTGTGAAGTGAAATTTATCGTTCCTCTGAAGTGGCATCAATATTACTTTTTAAGTTGATATTTTCTTCCTGAAAACTACTTAAACATTTAATGGTTGTCTACCGATGTCTAACAGCCCAAAAGTAAGTTAATTTGTAAAAGGGACTCATTTAGATAAGCATTAATTTGAGTCAAAATTGTTTCTAATCGGTCCCGAGTTCATTTTTGCATGACTTGAGAGCCAGTAAAATATGTCAGGTGATAAAAGATCAGGCCAGTCAAGTCATGATTAGCAGGACTGGGTATGAAAAGCACACACCATGGCCCATTGGTAGGTTTACATGTATCCCGAGGTTGCTCTGGTTTTCCGATACTATCGCCCCTACTATCTTCCCTACAAAGCCTGAGAGGTCATACAGTAAAAAAAAACGGATCCACTGTCCACCAATGTGCCACAAAGTCAGAATTTTGGTATACTTACTTACAGTCTTCGATGACACAAAATCCGTGCATAGATGAAACTTTGATGTCTTAGCATCCTACTAGCTCGATTTAAAATACCAACGGTGCACATCTCATGCTTACATCCGTGAAATGCTGGCCCTAAAAGGGCACGAAGTGACCAATAATTGAAGCTAAACACAGTCGTCTCCCACTTCCAAGACTTCCGGGTGTATGTTCGTATTTTTGGTATCCAGCGAAATCAGCGTCTCGTGCTATCTAAAGAAAATAAACCGGGAACAATCCAGGGGTGACTCACTGATCTAGTGGGGCGACTGCTATGTGTAAATTGGGATTTTTAACAGTTAAGAAAATCACCGTTTTCAAAATCATCATTTTTAACCATGAATGGAAAATCAGTCACGGAAACAACATGCGTATAATATAAAAATAATTTAGGACTACATCAAAGGTAAAGATTTTTCTATAAGTGCGTATGTGTACTGATTCTGGATTGCTTATTCCGCATCGGATCACATTGTCACTTAATTATGAACTACCTTGCTAAATTTCTTAAATCAAGGAAAAAGTGGTTTTGTGCATTGTAAATATCATGATACCATACCTAACATAAACAAGCAACTACACTGCCAATCATGCCCATTGTTGAGGGTTGTTGATAAAGCTATTCAAAGGTGTGAAAAGGCGTGGATGAGTGACCATCTCTCAATTCGTGATTTAAATCTTGTTATATAACATACTGTCCAGTATTTTACAGTCTTTGTATTCATGTAGTGCTACTCCTGTCAATGAAGTAAACCGTAAAATCATGCAACAAAACATGCCTGCTGTGGCAATCCTTGTCGGTCCTTGTGTTCCTGAGGGTTTGTACTGATCAAACTGAAGACACCCCATTCGATGGAGTGTACTTACCTAGACCTAGTAAGTCAAAAAACTTTTTGGGTAATGGTTTAGTTTAGTAGGGAGGGCCGCGGGACTTTTTCTATTTTTTCAATCAAATATAAGTTTGGTATCATTGGCAATGTCATTGGAAAGAGAAGTCAAATCAACCAATGTTGCAAAAATCCCTTCCATAGCATGGAACTAATACATAAGTTATCATCAGTTTTGTCCGGAAGAAAGTCAACTTTGGCGTGGCGGACTTTTTATTTGGATTAGCTGTTTCAAATGTGTGGTGCTACAGTACGGCTTTATAAGTTCAAAATTTAAACCAATTTCAATCACACGTCCAAGAATTCTTAAAAAAAACAAAAAAAAAACAAAAATAATGATATCTACCCCTGATTCCCTTACATTTTTACACACAAGTTTTGTTATTGTAAAGATAATCCTATGAAAGGTTAAAAAGTGGCTGGGGAAAAATGTACACAGATCAACATGTACGTGTAGGAAAAATGAGAATGAGCAATTTTTGTTACATAAACCAAATTTGTTTGAGTAAATATTTAATAAAATCTAATTGAACAATGAACAGAGAAAAAATACAGAAACTGAATAAATACTTATAATACAGAGTACCAAGCATTAATAAATCAATTGTAGGCCTAATAAAAGTAAATACCCAATATTAATAAAGAAATAATGAGTCAATAATAAATAATTCAATAAATAATTCAATAAATAATTCAATAAACAATACATAGATTACTAAAATACCACACGTAAACAAAACATGTATTCTGACAGTAAAGTGATTCCAATTTCCAAATGCCAGAATGAATGTGTTTCGCACGACATTCAATATTTTTACCCAAATATGCCGAAAATCATGTGCCTGCCTTCTTACAATTCCTTCGTGAGCAAATTTGAGCTAACCCCTTCTCATATGAAACCAATGTAAACATATACAAAAAACTCCAATCTTTCGAATAAACATAGTTTCAACAGGTTAAATGACCCCTCCTTTTATCCGAATTTTGTGAATTTTCAACAGAAACTAGCTAAGCAAAATTTACCCCTGCCCGCATTTCCCGGATTTTTAATTCTGTCGGAAAACTTTTTAAAAAATCCTCCAAACGGAAAAAATCCATATAACTTTGGTACCACATGATAGCTCAAACCTCACTATCACGCAAGCACTTTGCCTTCTAGATAGGTGTCAAAGGTTACACACCAAATGGGCCCACAAGGCAAGCGCATTCTGAAGTAGCAGACGAAAAAATGGTGATGCTGACTTGCAGTGCATCGAAGTCATATGGTCAGAACAAACTCAATTGCAAATCAATATTTTTTTGTTTTAAATGATTCTTTTGTTTTTTAAAAGACATTTTTTCATTAGGCCAAGTAAAAAAAAAACTTGTTCTCATCCTAACTTTTTGAAAAAGGAGGAGGGCAGTTTTTTTTTTTTTTTTTTTAATTGCCGATCCAAATGGCGGATGGTCCTTTCCAAATGCACAAGCTTCCAAAATTTTGACTTACTTTTCTTCAGACAATCACAGTTATGTTTTTTGCTTCAAAGGCATTCTCCTAACTTTTAACCTTGAACAATGTGGCCTTAATAAATTAAACACAATATAGAAAGTTAAACAAACTTTTGCCAACTGTACAGTCATGTTTTTCCTTTCTTCCCTTCTTTCTTTCAGGTATCAGCTAAAGCAAGAAACAAATTGTTTCTGAAATTTACAAAAATATTAGTGTGGTCTTTGGAATATCTTGGACAAATAAATTCGCCTCCTTTAACAAAGTCCCCACAAGTGCTCCAATGGCCACACTGATATTGAACAAATATTTTCCCACACTTCAGTTTCAATGATTTAATCGACATTTCATAATTCTGTGTTCTTGTTGAAGTTTTTAAAATGTGTGATCTTTTAACTTATTGTATCTGATTCAATGCTAGACATACGGTGAAATGTTGTACAGTTTACAAAAGAAATTAAAACACACTGTTTCTCTCACATAATATTGCAAGGGTTGCAGTTTCATTGTAAATTGTAACCAAATTTCTAAAAGTTGGTCTACTTCTTCTATCATTTGAATATTGTTTCTTTTCAACACATACTAAAACTAAAAAGTACCGATTTTAACACAATTATCAGAGTGTTGATTTATCTAATCTTTTTGTCAAAAAAAAAAAAATGAAATTTTGTTACCCATTGATGTTACTGTCCTCAATTGGAGATTTCTGTCAAAATCTCCGCTCAGTCATTGAAAAGGTCCAATTACATCTGATCTGGCATCCATGTACTGTACATCCATAGTATTTTTTTCAGAATCTAAGTGCCCTTTCCCCCCCCGCAATTGTATGCACACCACACGAAAACCATCCTTCTACTCTTAGTACCGCTGTACTTGCGAAAATCAAACACATCTGTTGGTTTTAGCTCAAAAACGTGATTTTGGTCTTAATCGGAAGAAGATAAGGCCTATTCACGCAGATGACCGTGATTGAACGCGATTTCCGTGGGTATTTTCCCGTTTCTGAAAGACATCTGTAATTAAAAATGGCGGCTCAAACATCTCAGAAACCAGGAAGTACATTGATAGTCGTAGTCCAGTCGTATTTTTATTTTGATGCACGTTTTAGTGGCGATACACGGGGGTTTAAATTAATAAAATAAAATATCGACTGTAACAAGCACGGCTGGAAAATAATTTTTTCCCGCAAGGAAGTCAATATTGCCCCGCGACTTACGGCTGTTTGCAGCTATCGCGGAGTGTTAGCGGCAACAGGGGGGTTCCTGAGGGGGATGTGCCCCCCTCAGAAGCTGAAGCTTTTTGAAAAATCGAGTTGCAATTGAAGCTATTTGGTGCGCATTTTTACATTTTTTAAGCGATATGGTACGCTCAGAATCGTTATAGATTGGGCCCAAATCACCCTTAATTTACCACTACCCAAGCAAAATACACGGGAAGCTAAGATGAACTTACACAATAATCTAAAGTTCTGACTGTTGCTGAGGTTGACTTGAAAATATTTGTTTTCAACCGTCCCCATGTTATTTTTCACACAAGAGTGAGGAAGACGAGCTGTGTGTAGACAGAACCATCACCCATTTTGCTATGCAGATTTTGAGGTCAATATTTTGCTAGATTCAGCACGTGGGGAATAGTTTTATTTTTTAACCCTTTATTAAATTTTTATATTAAAATTTACAGATTCAATCAAAATATGTTTTTTTTTATGTAATCTTACAAAGACATCTATTGTTAAATTCTTTTCGCATTTAAAATTATTATCACCGAAACCATTTTCAATAAAACCCGATCGACCGGTTTGATACTGGACCTGATACTAAAGTTGATACACACGTGCGCTGATGACATTGATAGACCATTTGCTACAGTGATGAGGGTCGACTTTCTTGCGCTCGAATTTTGTGTGATTTTATCCCGAGACGGAGCTATTTTCGTCTCAGATTTTATTCAGAAATAAACCACTGTACTCAAGACCATTGTCCTACTTTTATTATCAATTAATGGGTTTATTTACTCTTTTTTCCCTTGATTATTTTACTATGTGTTTCCTTGGGTTTATACTAGTTTTTCCTTGTTTTTAATCACAATTTTTTCGTTGATTAATTCCTTTATTTTTTTTCCTCTTCTTTTCTTTTGCGTCACTAAAATTTCCCCCGAGTCGGCAGTATTTCCCGCCAATGAGCTTCCCGTCTTTCCGGTTTTTTCCCCGTGGGTAAAAAGAGATTTGAAAGTACGTTCCACAAGGGAGTTTTCAATATTCATAGACTTTATCACAGGCGTCTGTTTACGAGACGTACTCAAGGTCAGAAAGTAACCTCCCGTGGTTCATAAACAACATTTCACATGACGATTTGGAAGAAGATTGACGTGACCCAAGATGTAAATTCAAATAGATTTTAATACATAATTAAATCACGCATCTACACAATCACAATGCACAAAATTAGTATCTATACTTTATCTAGTTAAAAATCAAATTAAACACACAACCGTCATATAAAAAACTCATACAACGTTCTTGTTGGGTGCGCACCAGTCTCTTGTAGAATCAGGTCCACATAAATCTTTGCGACACATTCTTGCTGTACAGTTCAACTAGTTTTCGCGAAATCGCAATCCTTTTGGTCTAGACCGGCCGATTAATTTATAAACCGTAGACTTGGAGAAACATCTGGAGTATAACTTCAGCTGATGGTATAACATATGTCCATACAGGTCTCAGTGATCATTAAATGTGAATTCAACTGGGTACAGAATCAATGTCCCTGCTGTAATTTTTAATGTTAACCTTTGTATTTTTCAAAGGCACCAAATTTGCTGACGATTCTGACAACTTTTTCAGAATTATAACAACATTGATTTTTATAACATCAATTTTATGAAAGTTCTCCACCTGTGCTGTGGGTTTGAGAGTTCTACACTCGATGAAATCTCTTATCAACTGGCAAAGAAGAACTTGCAACCATTTGTCCTTAGCAAAATTTCCAATGAAGCCGAGACACCATGGGGGGGGAGAATAAACGCGGAGAAGGGGCGGAAGATGTGAGGACGAGAGTGGGCGGAATGGGTGGGAACAGGGGGATGGTTGGAGGCGAGGGGGTGGGGGAGGATGCGGGAGGAGTGGGGGGAGTATGCTTCTTCCCCCCCCTTCTCAGCCCTCCCGCGTTTTTCGTCATCTTTTCAGTTCGCTGGAAACTTGTTAAAGGAAGTCCACATCCTGTGCTCGAATGTTTGACATAGCCATTACAACAAAGTCGTATGTCTCAAACAGCGTGTGCAATCGTGCCTTCATATAGGTAACAAAGAACCTCTGTCAACTTCTTCGAAATGACGATGATAAGATCGCTGTGATCATATTGTCCTCTAAACTGCGGACGTCTTGACATGTTCTTCAGGAGTTTCACACACTAGTCCATGTAGAACTAGGTCAATCAGATAACTCATGCTTATTGCACAACACATTGCCACACGTTTCATATTTTCCAGTTTCCTCACTCATAATTTATATGATTAAAATTTTAACATGATTTAATATTAATACAGAAAAATAATATAATCTTTGGGAGTCTGTAACAGTCATAGACCTACCTGTGCTGACGTTCGGCTAAATAGACTGACCTAAATTAAAAAATAAAAATACCGACTGTGAAAGAGAGTACGTTCCACAAGGGAGATTTCAATATTTTCATAGACTTTTATCGCAGGGCCTCAAAGACTCTACCTGTGCTGACATACGCATAAATAGACTGCATAAAGAACAAATTTGCAAACTAAAATGTGAAATTCACTCCGAGTTTCGATGAATTTTAGAGAAAAAAACGAATTAATAAAAAGAAAAAAAAAAACTTTTTTGAGCGGCAGCCAAAACGCATGCGCGCGAGGACAAGAAAACGAGTATATTTTTTACTGGCCTAAATACATCTTTCAAACTTTGTATTTGTTTTAATTTCTTATTTGACACATTGGAAAGTGTAATTAATCAAAAGTAAATGGATACATGTTTTCCCATAGTGACACATTACTAACCAAATCACACCGCAAATTAGGATCATCCGGGCCACCCTAGTTAGGATAGTGTAAGGCCATGAGAATGAAAGTTTTAGATTTGCGTCCTGACATTTTTCAAAAGCATGAGGCTTTATTTCATTATTCATTATGTACATTTTTATTGGGACTTACGAGTTCACGGGTTTCCAGCCAGAGATGACAGATCAACCGCATCAAGAAATGCGTCATTGTTCAGAGACTGCTGCATGTAGTGTGATGTTATTGTTTGTAATTGTACCCTTTGCCAGCTGTTTGATGATTTAAAAACTTGATTTTTTGTGATGAAGAGCTTTTTATGCAAAATAATGAATTTTTAAAAATAATGAAAATTTTCGGCGGAGGTTTTAGAGGCATGCGGGAGGGCCGACGCAAATCTAAAACTTCATTCCCATTGGCCCTAAGCATAACTCCACATTGTTCGAAATATCTAACCGTAAATGGACCCATAGCATTAAAACCCAAAATCCATTTTTTCTCTGAATATAGGAAAACTATATATAAATTAAAGCTCTCACTTAGAGAAAACAATGGTGAATGAAAGCAGGAATTGAAATAGCCTTTCGGTTAAGAAGTTACAGCTGTCCAAACGTTGCTACATCGGGGGCAGTCCTGCTAAGGCATGACTCAAGTGGCCTTATCACCTGGACGATTGTAGCGGGACCGGGGCTGCTCTATAACACCTAATTATATTTCCAACATCAGGCTCTAAAAATCCGAAAATTCACCTACTTTTAGCCTGTAAGTAAACAACACTAGCAACCCCGAGGGTGTGTCCAGGGGTGTGGTGGACGGTTATCCAATCACGCGACGAGCTTAGTAATTTTGAAGATCACTCCACACACTGGGGGGTAACACCACTCACCGGTGTTAAACAATCAATGTGGGAATTGAGAATATTCAATAAAACTATTTTAACGAGCGGCCATTCATTAATGTTCAAACCACAATGAAATTTTAATTTGTTATTTTTTTTATTTTTTTTATTTTTTTTATTTTTTTTATGTTTTACATTTAATTAAAAGAGACAAAACAAATACACAGGAAACCTTTTCTTTCTTGTTTCAAACATATTAATCATGAAAGCGATTCTTTTATTTCATTCAAATCATAACACACCAACAAAATGTTTTTCATACAATCTCAGGTTATTTTATACATTTTTGAAGCAAATTGTTACAAGTTCCAGGAACAACTTTTATCTCAAATCTTGTAAATATTCTATTTTGCTAATTGTCAAGCAGGAGATCCAGATTCATTCAAGTATTCACTGGAAAATAAAACAATTTCTTTTGTTAATTTCTTGAACAATTCAAATAATTACTTTTCATCTTTCAACTTAAGGACTTTATTATTTAAATCTAAGAATTTTATACCAAATAATTTATTTTCTATTTAGCGATTCAATCACCAATATCAACGATGGCATCATTGATCAGCTATGAACCCAGTTTATCTGGCCCATGTTTTTTTTTTTCCTGCTTTCAAGGTAGCAGCCTTAGTTTAATATCAGACCCAATATTTGTAGGCCTAGGCTCTACACCATTCAAGAGGCAGTAGCCAGATTTGATTTAGGAGACACCGGTCACTAGAGCTTGTCCTCTACTTCCTGAGTCATCCCTATCCTGACTTTGGATTCAGTTTATTTGGGAATTATTGAGTTGTTTGCTCTTCCCTGCATCCGGCTAATGGTTGGCCTAGCTTTTGGGCTATGGTCTGCCCTTCTTGGGGGCTAAGCCCCCGACTGAGCGCTGTTGTCTAAAAAACAAACCCAGAAGTACCAACAAAGATTGATCGAATACTCCCTGCTTAAACGTGATGCCTAAAAGTTCTGACGTTTACAAATCCACAGTTCTCATTGGCTGAGCATCTAAATTGGAATCATATGCTAATTAGTTAATCAGCTGATCGATCACAAATAACACAAAAGTGTTTTCCCTATATGTGAAAATACAAGCACAGTAAATTTTAAGGAGATTTTCTACAATCTTTACAGTTTCTTCTAACCTTACAAATAAACAATATTACATTGATTTCCATCTACATCAACTTTACAACATTCATAGGCATTTTACTTTCCAAAGAATCCACACATTTAAACGAAAATTACGGATGTGCTAGAGATCCCAATAATTTCGAAAACGCTACTCACGAACTTGTAAACCATTAAACTGGTGACTTTGGGGTGTAATCTAGCACTTCACACAACGCTATTTCGACATTATTATCTGACTGCCTCGGAAGTAAAAACGGTTTGCTAATGGTTCGAAAGAACTTCTGGAATACAGTATCTCAAGCTTGGAGTACAAAAATGAGGTAAGATTGCGAAACAGGACAGTAAACTGTGCACAAAACAATTCGTGAATTTGGAATCCACACGCGAAGAATTCGGCGAACTACAAAATACATGACAATTTGGCATATTTCTTCAAAAATCATCAACCAAATCCATCGCCGCTTGAACATATAACAATTATCTCAACGATCCGAATTGTCCCTAGAAGTTCCAAAATGCAGCGCCATCAAGGACATCAAAGTAGTGCAGGGCCTATCCTAGCTCAGGCCTAGACCGAGTTTAGTACACAAGTCCAAAAATGGTGCCTTCAATATTTTACTGGCCCTCGTCCTCACAAATGGAACTTCAGACGATGTTACACAACATTTTACTGAACTTTACTGATTCTCTAAATGAGTCATGTTTAGCAAATTTACTTCTTTTGGGCTTAGACTCGGTAGACAAACCCTACAATGTTTCAATAATTTTCAGAAGAACTATAACTTAAAAGAGCAAATTTGATGCACTTTTCAGAGGGACTTCATTTCCCCTTCATCCCTTCACAGACTACATTGTAAGTCCAAACTGGAAATCCAAGTGACTGAGACAGGTGAAATGTCATACATGTGCGACCCAATTTGGTAACATTTAAAAAGTGCCCATGATATACTTCAGTCGCAGCGAGCGATTTTCTGCGCTTGAGCATGCGTAACAGTTGATCCTGGGTCAAAGTCCCGGTATTCCGCATGCCAATCGCTCGCTATAGGCTTCAGACCGGTGAAATTCTGTAAAAATGGCCCGTACAACTACACACACAAACGTTTTGTAGTGATAGCGTCGCACAACCGGATGCAGTCACTCAACTCATGCAGTCATGACTATTGACATTAGCGTGAATAACACTTGCGCGCACGTCATGTCCGAACCCGCGATCATGAGCCACTCATTCATACAGTAGTATGGTCTCTACTCTCTCTTGTTAAAGTCAGCCTTAGGGTCCCTACTTCAACAGACCTTACGGCGGTCCGGGAAGTAATTTCACCGTTGTATCCTGTGTCACAGACTGGCAAAAAATATTATCTAAATTAGTACTACGCGAGAGATTAACTTTATAGTCCGTCAGAGCGAATTCATGGCAGGAAACTAAATCTCAAATCTACCGGAAAACGAAGGGGTTCTGTGGAGATTTTGCATCATAGGGTCCGTTTACGTACAAACTATGTTTTGGGTGTTTGTTTTGAATCTTTTTAAACATTATCAGTAATTGGGGTCTTAACCTATAGAACCTAGCGAGAAAATTGAACGTATATTAGGCCGTTGCGGTGTTTTTGAAAACACCGACACCGAACAAAAACCCCGATAAACCGACTACACGAAATTTTTAGCGGCCATTTTAACACTCCACAAGCCATTAGAAATACACGATAAACGGATGAACTTGTAAACGCACGTTCACCCGTGTAAAGTAGGAAAAACAAACGGTTAGACAGTACAGTTCAAGTGGAAAGCTACCGAAATAATGACGACATAATACATCAAATTCCATATATACTTGCATTTTCTCTTTGTTTGTACATGATATTGTTTCGGATAAAGGACGATCCCTTCGTATAACGATTAAAACTATAATGCGATTTCTAAGGCCATTTCGCATGGCTTTCCATCCATCACACTGCCATTATCAACCGAATTACCGGATTCCTTTTCGTCACTCGAACTCAAGAACAACATTACCAGGGGGCGGCCAGACCCGCGCCGGCCTGCAGGAGCTACAGTTACGATAAGTAATGCAATTTAGGCATGCAATGAACTTAACACAGTCCAAAGTATTTGATTATGTTTTTAAATTGGTTGATGAGATTCTTTGTTTGTGGATTATGGTTTTGTTGGAACTTCCTTTCTGTCTTTGTTTAGACAGAAAAAGGGAAAATTAATTTCACTATCTATCTTTTTTATTTTTTGCTCTTTTCCAGAAATTAGAAGGAGCCTATCCTTTTCTCGATAATTTTATTAAAAAAAGAATAAAACTTTCTGTACAAATGGTCCTTTCTATTTTGGAATATGAAGAAAGCATAGGCCCTAATCGTTTACTTCTTGAAGTAGAGATCCGAATATGACGAGAGGCATAGACCTAACTAACACTGAGATGAAATCCGTTGTTTCCTTGTCTTGAAATAGCCTCCACACTAGACTCGCATGAAGTTGAAGAACAAATATTTAAAAATTTTTTCAATATCACAAACAATAAGAGCCTAAGTCACAGGCCGAAATTAAATGTACCAGTAAAATAAATAAAACAACGACAATTAAATCTAGTTCCGCGATTAGCAGCAACGGTAGTTGAAGTATGTCCGATATCATTCCAAACCGAATACACACTTGAACGGTAGGCCCATCATTGAAGGCAGTTCACATAATATTCACACATAACCTCACTTCACAAAATATCCCACGACTGTATTGTAAACAACTTTACAAAGTCGACGCGTGAGGCTGCCGCATGATCTCTCCACGTAGGTGCAAAGCTTGATAACATCGTAGTGGCAGGCGGGTGGCCGATCGACCCGATTTGATGCAGCTCGGTCAAGAACTGCGGCAGGAAGGGACGATGATACAATGGCGACTTGCCATCACTTGTTGTGGATTATGACTGTAATGCAAAGTTATCGAATGGGGGAAGTCAAGTACATGTGCATTCGGGGCGGGAAGTCGGGTTTTCTAAACGTTTGTTTGTGTAAGTACTATTCAAAATATAACAAGAATTAACAAATTTATTAACAACCAACGCAATTCTTGGTTAGAAAAAACGATTTGGGATGTATATTTCGGGAAAATACAGTGCAAAGTAAGTGGAAAATATCAACATAATGAGTAAAAACCGGCGAATTTTTCGGTGCAGTCGGTTTTTGAAAAATGGAACCACCTGCAGTGTCGGTGTTTAAAAAACACCATTTTTTTCCCGGTGCATCGATACACCCTCAACACTCTAGTATATGTCTGTACTTGTATCGGCTCGCAGACACAGAAAAGTGAACACGCTATCGCGTACAACACCCCCGCCATCCCTTTTTTCCCCACATGCCTTTCGATATTATTCAGTCTTGAGAATTTTCAACGCGGTTTTCAATTTAGAAAGGCCGGATGACGTATTTACCGGACGGCCGTAAACGACCTCAGACTGCTGACCCGCCGGACGCTGTTGTATACAGCAAAATACAATCCAAGTAATTTTTATGGAAAAAAAACTGGACTTGTAAAAGTAAAGCGGTCATACAGTAATCTGCTGCTTACCTTCAAGCCGTGTTTTATGTAACCAATTGCATTGTCTTTAGGCAGATGCATACCCCTCCCATAATATATATTCCCACATAATATATATTCATTTGATCACCCTGTTGACCGACACCACCCCCCCCTCCCCCTCCCCAGTGACCGTCATACCCAAATCCTCTTCCTTCCTCTTTTTCGTCCTTGGTTCCGACAAGTATGGTATCGTAATGTATTTAGCCTCCTGAATTTTGGTCGAATTTTTTTGGTCCGATTTAGCTACTAGGTGGCCCTGACCTTGTGAAATCTGTGAAATGTCATTTATTACATCCCTGGGACCGTAGTTTGTCATTTTTCGTTTGCGAAGTCGTTATTTTTTAAGTCTTAAATCTGGACTTCGCGTCTTCGGGTTTGTCAACACACATACCCGCAGAATCACATACCCATAGGCAGACTAGCGTAGGGCGTGTCTCTGTTGCCACGGTCATATCGTGTCCGTTTTTTCCCCCCACTAACTAACTATCTATAGATGTGTTATATTTTTAAACGTGTATATGTGTGATTACAATCTTTGTGCGATTGTAATTTGTAAACGGCTGGCAACGTTTTTTCGTTCTGTTTCAAAATGGCGCCCGATTTTGTTTCCATTTATAATTTGTATATGCGCGATCATCCGTCAACAATGAGCGTACACCTTGTGGTTTACTACTAGTTTGTCCTAATGCTTTCTTGCAGTCCTTGTTTCACCGAGGTATGACCTTTGATTAAAGGAGTTGTAGGATTGTTTGGAACTGTTTTTATAAATTTTCCTATCTAAACTTAGTACATTTGTATTCGGGTATCCCGCTTTGGTGCATGCTCAGGCCGTTTGGTTTCCCCTTATAGGCCCGGCTGTATGTGACTTGTTTCGAAAGCCGAGTCGCCGTCACGGAACCCACACCCACGCTGATACCCCTTGTCCCTACTCCGGGGCGAATAGGTGCGGCGTGCGTATCGTCTCTGGTTATGCACACTGGGTTGCTCTGGAAATGGACCGGTGTCTATCCTTGGGTTTTCGTCCTGCTTCGGTAACTTGACGGTGTAAGGGATATTGACGTAATGAGCTGGAGCTCCTCCGCTGCTGTAGGCGGGAGTTCACCCGCCATACACAGTCTTTTGGGTCGGTGTCTGATCAGTCGCCCTCGCCCATAGTTGCGTGTTGACTGATGGGATACTGGGCGCGTGTAGCCGTCTTCCGGTACCCCCCCGATCACAATACCACGGCTATAGTACCCATCGCCCTTACAGGGAGTTCCTCCGCTGCGGTAAGCGGGGGTTGCACCGTCGTTACATAGTGTTTGCACCCGCCCGGTGTCGGTCAGTCGCCCGTGCCCCAGGGGTGCGTCGACTGGCTGGATACTATGCGTGGTTGCACCACCAGTGTGTCCGGTACCCTAACCGGACTACCGGGGGATTACGGTAATCAGCCGCCGGGATGTCCACCGTCACAAACTAATGTGGGTGGGTGGTCCAACAAAGGTACTAATGGAAAAGGTTCCGACGGTAAATCTGCAAAAGCGCAAGCTGGGAAGGAGGAGCGCGCGGGGGGGGCGGGCAAAAAAAAAGGTATACAAAAGCGAAGTCTGAGCACAACCAACGTGGCGGTTCCCAGGCAGTCAGAACGTAAAAACAGCCACTACCTATCGACTATAGCCTCAGCGAAACCCAGAGAGACACACGCGATGTCGGCCCTTCTTCCCCTATATCTATAGGGCGTTTTTACGGGCTTTTATTACGCGTCCGATGCCTTCGCCTTCATCCTCACGGGGTGGATGTCGGCTACAGGGCTCTTTGACCGGGGCAAATCTCCTCGGTGCTGGTCAATGTTCTGTAAGCCTGGACTAAGACCAAACCAAGGACCATTCACTGAGGGATTTGCCGGTCGATTTCGAGCCAATACCCATTCATCAGCTTTGAATACCCCTTCATTGGACAATGTCTGCTTGGACGGTGGTTTTTTAAGCGATATTGTCCACGCCTTTGCCTGTTTATACGCGATTATCCTGGCTCAATTACGCTGGCCTCCACTCATTACGCCGTCGCTCCCGTGGGGAGTTCTGGCGGCAGGAGTGCTTGGCTTTTTCAGCGAAGGCTGGGCTGGCTCCACTACTCGGCCGGCCCCTGCTTCGCTGGTCACGCCCCCGGTGGCCTCAAGCCCTTCGGGGATTTTATCGATGGTATGAGTTGTTCTCGATCGTAACCCTTGTGGTAGTGGGCCGTTTATGCTCTGTAGACATTAATGTTACAACGGACCATTTATCACGTGGGTTAAGGTTCGAGAGTTTTGCGGCAAGTTTAACCCTACGCATTGTCCGTTCTTTACGGTGTTTGTTGGCTTTTACCTACGCTGGTCTCCACCCTGATGTCCTCGGTCCCTGCAGCAGGGATTCGGCTGAGCAGGTATCATTTCGTTTATTCCTTTAGTGATGTCGGTCCATTCTAAATCCTCTCAGGGGAATTTAGCGATACAATACATCTCGAGATTTACGAATCGATACGCGAGACAATGCCTATTCACGGGAGGAATACTTTCTTTGGGATCAACGGGTTCTGTGAATGGGGCACTGACTCTGTAGCCTCGCCGCCTTTTTGGGGATCCATTCGCGGCATCACATTGCCGCGAAGTATACCCATCCCTTGCATGCCGTGAATCCGATCCGCTTGGATTGGCTTGGCGGGAACAGGGGGTTCGCCGGCATGCCGTTAGTAAACCGGCGTCTGGGCGCGTTGGCCAACAGTTTGTCGGCCTCTCCCTCTGGGGTTGGCTAGCGTGGTATTGCTACGTGTCGTCAGGGTTCAACCCGGGTTTTAATCGTCTTAAACCGGGTTGATGTAGGTGTTACCTCTCTCTGTCATCTGTCCATCACATATACTGATCTCCCTGTTTACCTCCAACTCCAGTACTGTTGACACTCGTCATCGGCGTCGGAGTAAACTGTAAGGTGACAATTTGTTGAAGATTGTCTTAGTTATTCTTTCAGTTTCACGCCCTCGCTTTTTCCCTGTTCGTGGCGCGGTTTATGCGGGGGTTGCTGTGTTACTACTTCAGCTGCAGCACCGTGGTATGTTTGTATTTTTTATCTTGTGTACATGTCTGTTCATGTACTTGCCCTTTTTAAACTAATAATATGTGGCCCGTTTCACATCAGTAATTGCCAACTTTTGAATTTTCATTAAACCTATAGATTTTTTACAGGAAGTGATACAGAGTCACTTTTTGTGTGTTTACTTATATCTCTACTAGACCTACCTCCCAAACCTAAACCAACTTATTAGTGCTTGTATTTCAGGAGAAGGCCCACCCAAAATGGTCAAAATTTGACTGCTATGGCGTCACCAAAATACATGCCCTTTTTTGGTTTTCAGCGTGCCATATTAGCATGTAGAACCTGTCTTTTTTCTTTGCGATTTCTTTAGCACCTATGACACTTTAATTAACCATTTAAAATACGGTGTAGCAAGTGCTCAAAAAACTTTATGGACATCAAATTTGAGTGTTGGACGTGACTTTTCCGTTCACATTGAATACCATTTTATTCATTACACTGAACTCCTGTGGGTTGTAATAATATGTGCATTTTATTTGTATATTTACCAGCCAATCCCTCATGATAATGCCCACACAAAATTATTGACTGGTCCTTGAATTAATGCAAGATATGGTTATTCGATCCTTGTCCGCAATTTTCCGTTCACAATTTGTCACGTCCAACACTTGTTGCAGAAGCCAGGTTGTCTTTATGAAGTAAGTTCATGTTGTGTTAGTTCTTTCTGCTGAAGCAACTTTCACGTGTACTAAGTCAAGTGACTCAAGTTTTGACAACCACTGAAAATGGTCTTGGCCGATACCATAAATTTTCTCCGTTCACACCAGTCACGTCCACCAGTCGTCACGTCCACCACTCAGTTGCATATCTCAAAAACGATGAGGTCTGCAACTTTAAATTTTATAGTTGTTTCTAGTTTTGTTCCATGGGTTTGTGACTACCAACTTACTTTGAGGGCGATCATTTTTAGTAATTTTTCAAAAAAATTGCCCCGTTCACAGTTTCAATTTTTCACTTCCAACGCAAGCTTCAATCAAGCAACCATGCAAATCTAACAGCTTTTGGAATATTGGAATTGCATGAAGATGAAACAAAGCATCACTAGGGGATTTAGTATTGTTTCATCTTTATAGAATCTTAAATGGGTCATAATAATATTTTAATCAAAATTCCGTTCACATGTCACTTCCCACCTTTGGACATAAAGCTAATTAGCTGCTACTCAATGGGTGAGTTTGCTTGCATTTCAGTACAAATGTTCTTCAGCCTACAACTAATCATTCAGTGCAAAAATCACTCTGCTCTGTGCTTTTTTTGATTTTATAAATAAAACTTTTTTATGTCAAGACCTGTTTTTGGATAAATGAAGCAAAAATGTCAAGAAATTGTAACAATTCAAGCGTCCATGTTCATATTTCAGCTGGTATTGCCTTAAGGTGCATACTTTACATTTATCAAATGACGACAAGTCTATTTCTTTTGGCACTAATCTAAATTTCCATTAAGAACTCTTGCATTTTACAAAATGGCTCATTTTAAACCTCAAAGCCTCTTACAAAAAATTCATAAAGGAGAAAGGATTCAGGTGTGCTTTTCTATTTTTTCCTTAAAAATTTATAGTCTTAGACACATTAAAAACAAATAACAAAGCTTGACACTTAGTTTGAAAAAAATGACCCCCCGGTTGACAAAAGTTGGCAATACTGTGAAACAGGCCATGTTACATACATCTAGACCTGTACATCACGGGGCTTTTGCTACTATCTCCGTATTCTGTTCTTGCGGGTTGTTGTTCAGGCCACTGTGGTGTAGGTCTTTGTCCTTAATCGACTCAATCCCTTCCGGGATGCGGGCGATGGGAGCATCGCTTCATCTACCCGAGGGATACTGGCCTGGTGTTAAGCCGTGTCGCTTTGTTCACAAGGAACCATCTATAGGTTGTGATGATTCCGTTGCGGGGAACGAACCCATTCGCCGGGACGGTGCACCCCCCTCTGGGTGTCGTCCCCTGCCTGGGGCGGCGCTTGCTTGCCAGCGCTCCTCGGGACAGCAGGCGTTGGGGTATCTACCACACCGGATGCTCGGGGCACAGCTTTCGCCTTCACTGACGGTATCTGCGCCCGTACTTCATGGGTGGCGTCATAGTTTCTCTCCGTGGTGGACCCTATCCTGAAGCTTCCCCCAGGGTAGGCTTCGCTCTAGAGATGTTGAATCGGAATGGGCTTATGTCAACCTGCGAGATTCTCCATCTTGTTCCCTCCTCGACTCTCTTGCCCTGGGGCTCAAGTGAGGGATATGGTGGGCTGCGGCATTATGTCACAGTTGATGACTTAGGTCTTCCTGTCCTTATGCTGTGTGGGTTTTCTCGCAGAGTAACTGTAGCCTTCGAGTGCCTGAGGATTTGGGCTCTTCCCGCCCCCTCATTCTCCGCTCACCTGCGGTGCCCTTCCTCTTGTCGGCCTCGCGGGCCAGAGGATGGCGATTGGGTCTAATGGCTCTAGCTGCTCTGAGCCTTGTAGACCCTCATAGACATGGGAGTAACCTCTCAGTTATGCGGCGTGTGTTTTGTACACGAGGGGTGCTGGTTTCGTGTGACGTCTCCTCATGGTACGTCGCTAATCTGGGGCCCCGTTTCACAAGCTTTAAGATCGATTGTAATCAAGCGACTCGATCAAGCGTAAGTTTGAACTTACAATCAAGTTCAAACTTACGCTTGTTCGAGTTAACGCTCGATATAACTTACATTGATCGTAATCTTTGTGAAACGGGCCCCCTGGCCCTTTTGCGGAGCCACTCTCAGGGGCCTCATCAAATTATTTCTCTTTCGTAAGTGGTGTGCATAGGTTTCATGCTATTTGCATTGGCATGTGACCTTGGCGCTGCTCTTCCTTCTTCTTCTGAATTGGCTTGCAATTCATTTCATACTCATTTCATTCAAGCAATCCAGGTTTGACTGTTGCATCCGCACCAGCCTCCTGTACCTGTGCGAATCTGGCGATGTTCATTTTTTTGCAATTGTTACATCAAACACGATTGAAGGTAATCAGATTCCTGTATGAGTCATGTAAGAACATGGTGTTCTAATGACTCGTAAGGAATGCTTTCTTACCTTCTCCGATTTTTTATTCCCGGCCCTCCCGCCCCTGCAGGATGTTTATCTGGTCAAGGGTAAGACGAAAAGAGGAAGCGGAATTGTGGGATGACCGTCACTTGGGTGGGTGTCGTATACAGGTGTCGAATTAATATATATTATGTGGAATATATATTTATGGGAGGTTCTGCATTCTGCCTAAAGACATGCAATTTGTTACATCAATATCGGAGAAGGTAAGCAAGCCTTCCTTACGAGTCATAGAACACCACTGTTCTTTACATTTTTTTACATAATCATCAAAAGCGAACAACCCAATATTGCACTATTTTGGAGTTTCTCAAGATTCATGTAGTAACATTTTTTGGTAGGAAGGTCGGTGAAAGTCACAACCACTGTGTATTTGAGTGCTCTTCTCATGAGTACCTAGTATTTGTTATTTCTACTCTCGTCCGAATACCTTTTGTCGAAGTAGAGGTCCAGTCCATTTTAACGTCAGCATATAAGTGTATGTAAAGACCTCTAGTTATGATTATCGGAACTGCGTCGGGGGATGTTTCTAGTGGTTCCCATGGCATGTGGTTTTTTTTTTTAGCAATTAAATGTCTAAAGTTATAGCTTAGCTACCTAGTTGTGTACCATTGTTATTGGCAATTGTATATCAAATGAAAGTTTCTCTTTGGGTAATAAAAATTAAAGTGTAAAAATTATTGTGTAATTTGGTCATTATTTACCAAAGTTACAGCTTCCCAGAAGTCCACACACCAAGTTCCAAGAACATCGGCCATGGCATTACACTTTCTAACTGGTGGTTTTCTGTATCAAAGATTGTGTCAACTTTAAACCTCTTCATTATAGAAATAAAAAAGGAAATATAAATGTTATCTGATTAAATAATAATAAAATATTTAACAATAATAATATAATTTAACAATAAATTGACATAATCATGGTCGATTTAGAAATAAATTTACATGCACAACCCTTGATTTTTTCCTCAAATGGGCTGAAAAATACAAAATGTTACCTGCACAGGGAAAATTCTGCATGCACACAGTCCAAGTTACATCCTTTGTCTTGTAAAACCCCTCAACTCTAACCCATGATATAATAATATTATTTACAATACAATTAAAGAATATGAAAGAATAAAATACTAATATAATAATATAATAAAATAATAGGTTTTAAAATAATTTGATTATGCATCAATCATTCATTTCCATTTTGTGGATTCATTCAACTACATTCAAATTACCAATACTGATTGACAATCCTATATTTAGCCATATATGTCATTACAAGTACAGAAGAAAAATTTAGGCATAAACAAAATTGTGAAAATTAAATCACTTCACAAGTTAATTTCGTTATTTTCCCTTATACATCGGACCCACAGCATGTGGCTATCAGCCTGTACCCCTAGCATCGAGGGGACTTATACAATTGAGGCGAATGGGTAAGCGGGCCAGAAAGTTGCCGAATTTGACGGACTTGTGACTGCATCATTTCGAGATTATAGGGGATAATTCCGTATTGCGAGACTTCAAAAACCTCCCAGTTTTACACATTTTTCATGCCCAAAAAACTCGTTTCAACAAGCTATTCATACCAGATTTTATAGAAAGTCTACAATTTACTGCAGTTGGCAGTGTGTTTATGCAACATTTCACAACACGTAACAGTACGTCGTCAAAAATCTTCTAACTCTGTCAATATTTGACCTTTTTAATCGATAAAAGCATTTGACACAAGTTTCAACCTTTTTACCCAAGTTTAAGTTATTGCACTGGTTTTCGAGTCATTCTAATTACGCTTTCCGGGAGAGACAGCTCATGGCGATCAACACAAACCGGTCGGACGCTACTGTAGCGGTCAAAAGATCGCCCTAAAAGTCACTTAAACCGGTTCTGAATGAAAGTAACACTATGCAGGATCTATAATGACTAAGTTTATTTGGAGCCAATTATATTCCTTGAATGGATATTATCTTTTGAAGCGATTTTCCTGGGTTTATGAAATGGTGGCGCGCAACATCCGGTAGGTCAGCAGAGAGGTCAGTTGAATTAGCATGATTACTAGGACACAAATAAATTGGGAAAGGCCGTCGAACAACAGAGTAGAGGCATACTGTATGAAATCAGTAGCTCATGATCGCGGTCGTACATGGCGCTGTGTTATTTATGCTAAGTCAATATGTCATACTGCATGAATTAGGACTCGCATTGAATTTGAAATAACCTCGATATGGTGCTATCACTACAAAATTGTGTATTGGCATTTTGCCTGAAGCCTATGATATACTTCCATGCGCAATACCAGACTTTGCCCCAAGATCAAGTGTTACGCATGCTCATGAGCAGAAATCGCTCGCTGCGACTGGAAGTATATCATGGGCTTTAAGAATGTTTTACAAAATTGGGTCGCATGTGTATGACCTTTCACCTGTGTCATTTCGCTTGGTCATCCGTTTTGGACTTAGTCTGTGGAAGTGAAATTATCGTCCTCTAAAAAGTGCATCAAATTTGCTCTTTTAGTCTATATTTCTTCCTGAAACTACATAAAACATTTAAGGGGTGTCTACCGATGTCTTACACCCCAAAAGTAAGTAACTTTGCTAAACATGGACTCATTTAGAGAATCATTAAGTTCAGCAAAATTGTTTCTACATCAGTCCGAATTCTTTTTTGAATGACTTGCGGGCCAGAGTAAATATGTCAGGTTATAAAAGATAAGGCCCTCCAAAAGTCATGCTTAGCAGGACTGAGCACAAAACAAGCATCCGGTAGGAAGCACTGAGGTCAGTTGAATTAGGGACCCAAATAAATCGGGAAAGGCCGTCGAACACATAGTAAGGCATATTGTATGAATCAGTAGTCCGTAGTGGTCGTCAAAGTACCCTTTATTACAAGCCACGTTGACCTTTTAACAATGGACCAAATTCTGAGCACTTTGGAAAGCTTTGAAAACCCTACCCCCCAAAGACACTTTCCCAAGGGGGACCATCAATCTCACAAAACCATACAGTGAATGATATCTAATCCATATAAATCACTGAATCTCACAAATCACAATTTCATTCTTGACTAGGAAATCACTGAATCTCACAATAGCTCACAGTATGAATTAACTTATATTTAAATCACTGAATCGCACACAGTCTCACAATATGGTCCAATGGTGTGTTTTGTTCGATTTTTTGTGGGGTTTAGGTTTAAATATACTTACATTTGGATCCGTATTCTGAGTGGCGTAATCACTCTTGTTTTCAACGTGGCTTTCTGTGTACAATGTAATAATGTGTCGTATTGTTTGTGTACATGTCAAAAAATTTAAAGAATATTGGAAACACACTCTACATGCACGCTGATCAAATTAAGCTCAGCTCCTGTTGTCGCTGACCCAATTGAGGTCAGCAGGTCCATAAATGCGTATCCGGTCGGTTGTGGGTTGCAAAAGGTTTTTTTGGTGCTATATAATTGATCGATACTCGGTGATTGTGAGCCTTGTTCATTGTACAACGTTATTAGTTTGTTCGTGTCCTTTTATAATGTTTGAAGCTATGTTTTCAGGGGGTGTGATATGCTACTAACCTAGAAACAACTGAATACAAAGACAAACGCTTCATCTGATAACAGGAACACGTGTAACATAAATCAGCCCAACACACCCTACCCTGGTAAATGATCACTGACCTCTCTGTATTATAAATAGAGGCAAGGAGGATTAAAGTCGATAGAGGTCAGTGCTTTCAACGAGATAGGCCATTTTTTTCCAACAGCATTAACATTGCTGCTAATATAATCCCCCGTAATCCGAAGATAAAATCGCTGATTTTTCCTTCAAAGTGAGTAATCGCATTGAATAGTATATATTGACTGCAAAATGCCATAGTTAACATTAAATCGCCGTGATATTGCTCAAATGGGTATATGTGTGATTAAACGTCCGCATGCATATAGTTGCCTCTTGGGAAATGTGGGCATTCGGTGCTCGCTGAACTGATTCTTGCCCGCAACAGTTGAACGGTATGTTGTATACCCACCCGGGGGATACAACCCTAGCGTTGCGGTACCCGAAACTATAGCTCATTATCGTCGGTCGGACATACTGCTTGTGGGCCAGGGACGCAGCGTCCCTTCCCAGGATGCCATGACCTTGTTGTGGGGGGTCTCAACATATGCCTTTCCCCATCGCCCTAGTTCCACAAGTTCTCAAGCTCACCAGGACGGTCAAACGTCGCATGATTCTAGTGTGCCCGAATTGGCCTCGGTAGCCGTGGTTTCCCAGACTTCTAGGCCCATCCGCTGACTCTTTCCAGTGAGGAGGGACCTGATCAAGACTCTTTCAGATGGAGACTCTGAAAATATTCAACCTGATTGCATGGCCAGTTTCATTCAGTCCTACAAAGCAGCAGCCTTTTCACTCCAACTGCCCTACCCAAGGGCACGGATCAGGGAATGCTGCTCAACCCCCACGCGCTTTCCCGATCAGATACCTGGCCAGAATCAATTGTCTCACTTCACTCTGCAACCGATCATCCTTCCAGATCTTTGACAAGCTTTGGATTCCAGTAATGAATGACATGGCTAGTAGGGGCTTGTACCTTCCTACAATGTACCTATCTTTGGCTACTATAGCCAGCTCATGTAGAAAAAAAAGATTGCCAAAACAGGCCTACAAAATCCTTGGCATCCTGGTATCCACATTCCCAGAAAAAAAAATCGGGGCCACAGAAAAAAAAATAAAGATTGCAAAAAAATTCTGAACAAAAAAATCTAATAACTACAATCATTGAAAAAATGTTGCCACATGTTGTCCGAGTCATCAGCAGCCTCGCCAGGTCCCCCAACATTAATGGGAAAGGGTATGGTAAAGGGGAAGACCCCTGCTCACTATTGAACAATCACTTGCCCAATTCTGATTTCAGCTGTGAGTATGGTGACTTTTCCATACATGTATGTATCAAGTGTGGCAACTATGTTTTTCAATGATTATAGTCTCTGGAATCAGAGAACAATTTCATCAGAAAAAGGGCTCTTCCATCAGCAGTTTTCACCTCACATTTCATTAAAAGTCAGTTGTATGGTAACAAAATCATAAGCATTGGTGTTTTATAACAAATTCCCAGGGCCAAGGACGGGTGGTAATCATATATAACAACATTGCCAAATACAGTGCAAAATACAATGTTATTGTCTTGTTTTTTCTCACAAATTTCCAGATTTTCATAGGAAGCAGTCAAAAGAAATTCCAGAAGAATTGGAACAGCTTCTCTGTCGAATTGCACAAAATGGAGAACCTCTGTAAGTGTAATGTCAAAATGTGTAAGTAAAGTGATGTCAAAAAGACATAAGGGCGGGGATGTAGGACTTCTAGAAATTTCCAGAATTGCGAAAATTTGGCCGTAATTAACAAAAATCTGGAAATGTAAAAAATAAAAAAAAAAAAAACATTTTATATGGACTTGAGTGATTCTATTTCAGCATAAAAAGCATACCCACATTTTCGGTCAGGGTATATATGCCTTTAAAACGCCTTTTTGAGCTTTCTTTTGCACAACGATTCACGCATAAATTCAAGTGACACCTCAGCGTTTGGCCGCTGGGCCAGGGCCCGGATAATTTTTCAGGATATTAATGATATGCCCGCTTACATCCCTATGTAAGAGGGATTATTCACATATGCTAATATGTGCATGAATAGAATTGTTGTTGAAGATCATCATTCTTCAAATATTGTTAGCATTTCGGTAGTGCTCTCTGTTTCAAGAATCCCTTGGACGGTTTCTTTGCTTCCTCTGTGGCAAAATAAGCGTGCGTAATGGGTTGCATGTGGCTGTGTCCCCTGTTTTACTGTCCCTTGCGTGCAGTCATGGTAATTGCCTTTGCAGAGGGGCATATTTTTCAGTAAGGTCCAAGGGCTTCTGAATCAAGGTATATATCTGAGATTTCTACAAAAGACATGCTGTGAAAGTTGTAATTATTCGTGCGCGTATTTTCACATGCTTTCGCTTCTGCAATTGTTTAAGCCTTTTCACATTGTTTTTAAAATTTGCTTTCTTTTCAGCTACCCTACATAGACTTATTTTACAAATCATATTTTGTTCCAGCAACTCCCCAAATTCTGTGCAACAACACTAGGGATTGGCACCGCAACGTCGAGTAATTTGCGGTTGGGCTAGGGTGCGATAGTTTTTTATTTAATACCAAAACCAAAGCCCGAGCATATACAAAACCTTATACATTATGCCTTATCAAACAAGCCTAAGCTAAAACAGTTTAGTTCATATTTCTCAAATTTCGGCCGATGTGCTGACCAGCATGTTACCGTGCTGGTCAGCCCCCGAAAATAAGACTGAAAGCACTAGATTACAGTACTACCATACCCCATTTGACTAGACTGACCAAAAGTGAAGAGCGAGCCCGGGTCCCAAGCCACTCGGCGTGGCCCCAGGTGGAGGGCTCCACAAGCAAGGCGACCTTGACCTTTATATGGCGGGAGACCCGCCCCGCCCCTCACATACCCCCTACCGGAGGTGAATCAGAATCCCCGGAGGCAACACCAGCTGAGGCACTCCCCACACAGCACCCGGTGTTCTGAACCAACCAGGATCATACACCGAGTACCACATCCCAATTGATGGGGGGGTGGGGAAATTTTTTTTCACCGAACTACCTTTTATGCACCCTAACCATTGTTGTGACCAGAGGTGAAATTGGGGCAAACGCCGCCACTACTGCGGGGAACCCCAAGCAGAGCACTGTTGGCGGGGTGGATTCCGCGCTGAAATTGTGCTAAGCTCCCCTTGTCCACCCGACACTGAGGACCGCCCGCACATTTTGGCCTCATGTGAACAATAGCGTTTGTTTAATATACTAGCTAAGAAAACCGCCGTTGTTCCCATAACTCCCCAGTCTGCACCAACACAGAAATTGCACGCAACGCGAGTATGCTGGGTGGGCGTAGGGTCGGGAGGTGTTAACCGCAAGGCATTGAATGGATGGTTATGTGCGACGAGAGCGGCGTGTTTTAAGGGTGGGCCGTTCGTATTGTTGCCGCCTACGAGTCGGGCGGGGGGCGGTTTTAATTATTTTGCATTTTCTGAACAAAAAGCGGCCCTAGTGGAGTCAGACATGTGGAATCTCGTGTTGGGCGTTATTTTTTGTAATTTCCAGGACGGAGTCGTTTTTGCGTAACTTTTGTATCTTTTTGTCAGTTTTTGGCATCATTTGATGCCGCCCTTGTCGTCTTTCTTTCTTACTGAATGTGCTATGGGGTTATGTGTGCACCTATTAACCGATTCTAGTGGGGGTTCTTCGGGCGAAAGTGAAATGGTGATCGTGTTTACTATATCTAATACCATCCATGCCAGGCCTTCCCAGGGACTGAGGTCCATGCAAGTTGCGAGTCATTTGACTAGAGGTAATTGTGTAAATAACCCGGATGAATGTCACGCCCGATTAGAGAAAGAAGAAAGTATGAGCAAAGAAGTTTGTTTACTTGAGATCTCAAACTTAAGTTTAATGTTTATAATCGGGGGTATTTGCAACCAAGTCCTCAAAGAATATTCAGCAAATTACGAAGAGAAGGACCCAATTTGCCTACTTTAAGACTGCAAAAATATCAAATCCGTACCTAGCAAATTTGGTATCGTGGTATCGTCATTTGTTGAAGCCAGCCGTTTGTTTTTTTTTCCATTATTGCAGTTCGTAGACGGACGATGCCATAATGTTTTACGGTATAGGGGGATGGATGAAAATTGGGTTTGTTGTTTTAGTCACATTGTAAATTTTTAGTTGATGGATATTGTTTATATTTTGGAGGTTTTGAGAAATAATTTTGGTGTACGCTGGAGACCTTATCTGGTTATCATTATTAAGTTCCTTGTGGCGTTTTCGACATAGGACAATTGCTTGCGACAACATACCAGGCCCACGTGGCTGTTTTCCGCTCGAGGTTCCCACCACCACGGGTGACCGTTTTAAAAGGCACCTTGGCACTGTTTAAAGCCAGTTCTGGAATTTATAAGTGACTTGATACCCTTTTATATATTACATATTTCTAGGTATAAATAGTCGATTATTAAATATAAACACAAGATGGGTATTCACTTGCAACAGCAGTGGACATACTTCTGAATATTTTAAATAACCCTTAACACACAGTGGATAATATATTCGTCTTGCAAGTTTGAGACACAAACACACTGCATTACTTTTGAAACGGGTTTAGATTTACTGTGGGCGATGGGCGCCAACTAAACATTGGCCTAACTTCGACTTTTTACTTTATAATATCCCGCTTCGTTTGAACAGCGGAAATGTTGAAATAAGTGGCTGTAAGCATATCAAATACTACGCGGAAATCTTTGGACACACATCGCCAGAAATTCCGTACTGTTTTGCCTAGGAATATCCCTAAAAAGTCCGTTCACCAAGAGTCATGGAAATTTGTCAGTAATAATCCCTATTTTTGAGTCGAGGATAGTCCCCAAGTGGCCTGAAACAAATAAACGAAAAGTTAGGGGTTTGGTGTTTTTGTCCTGCAGATGCTTTCGCCGTCCTTTAACATACTGATATATGAATTTTGGTGGGGGGGTAAAAGCTCCAACGTGACATTGTGGTCACGATTTGGAGGGGTCCATGTTGGGTCACAAAGGGCCAGTCAGGCATGGAAAATGATTGTGTTGTTCTGACTATCAAAACGTATGGCCTAACATTATGACAATAAGTACCACTCTTGTTGGGCAAAGAATAATAGCATCGGTGTCCAAAGTGAATAAGACCAAATTATGTTTTTTAGTCTACAAAGTCTGTTCAAATGGTTGCTGACTAGGCTGTGACGTGTAAACGTTACACCAACGGAAAACTAGGGTCCACTACACGTTGAACGAAAGTCACTCCGTGTACCCGTCCACGTCAGCAAACCCACACCATTTGTTAGGTCTTTCCGCTAAAGAGGATGGAAAGACTATAATTTTAGTGGCTGTCCGCTTGGAGGCGTCCGTGCGAAAATGTTATTTTGCCAGGGTGCCAAAAGCCTTTGTCGTTCGCTTAACGGACTATTCGGCTATTGCGATTACTGGCGAGCTCTCCAAAAGTTCGTATAAAATTGGTTTGTTAGTTCCCCGGAGAATGCCCGGAGCAACCAACTGTTTACTTTGGTTCGATTTACTGGCAACTACGGAACTTCGCAAATTGTTGCCAACCACCGGGCACCGCCATGGTGATTGGCCAACTTGTTTGTTCTGCGCACCAATGCCATCTGCACAATGCTTGGCCCATCTCAACGTCATAGCGACATAGCAGAGCTGGTTCTGCGTGCCCATGCATATGGCCGTTGTTTATGTTCGCTTTGGCTGTCCGCCTTTGCAATATTCGTCTAACCCGCTGAAAGCTCCAAACGGGAGGTGTATGACGCAATGTGGAAAAATTGGTACGGGGATCGCTGTGATGTACTATACCCGCAAGCTCAGACTTAACTGTTGAATCTTGGTTCCCTTGTTGATAGTTTCAGAATGTAAACAAAATAACGATTACATTATAGGATTATGCTGTAAAGAGTTTAAGGAGTTGTCGTGGCCCATATTGTTTTTTAAGGTAGGCTAATGGTTTTGTTTTGAGCAGAGTTTTTGAAATTGAATCCGGATTTTGTCAAGGTACGGTTCGGTTTTTGGCTGCTCATGAGCTTCATTTTGAAGTTGAAGATAGCCTTTGGTAGTGTTTGCACTGCACGGTTCATTGCCACTGTTTAGCGTACTCATGGCAGGCCTTCCGTGAGCCCGTCACCTCAGTGCACCACAGGCGAAAGTTTGCCACCACCCCGTAGACATCTAATGCGGTGGTGAATAATCGCCCGTTTTTTCTCACTTAAATCACTACTCTACGGCTATATTAAATTTTTTTTTAAACACATCAGTTGACACTAAACTATAAATCTTTCGTGGTCCTCTGAGGTCATTTTATTATAAAGTAATGAAAAGATGCACTTTCGGAAGAATTTGCAGGCACAATTTTGCAACAAAACGTTTCAAAACGAGCCTAGAAAAAAATCCTTTAATAGGTTACCTTTTAGATTGGGGACCGTATTTTACCAGCGTGTGTTGTGAATTTCCCCATGATTCCTACGTAAAATTGTTACATTAAAGGATAATGATGCTACGTTCAACCCAGCAACCCGGGACGATTTATCACAAACCGATTCTCCATAAATCACCATACCAATCGGCCATTTCTTCTTTCTCTCACGGCGAAGGGGTCACCCTGGGTCAGCACATCGGAGGCTTTGGCCGAAATAGAGGCATTGAATGGGATCATTAGAATCGTTCAATTCCCCAGCCTGTTCCTCTCGGGTCGTCGTGCAAAGGGGGGGTGGGGGGCTCATTTCGTGTTTATTATTTCTTGATTTTCTGTGTAGCGTGAGTGTATCTGTGGTCAAATGTTAACGGGGCCGGGGTGGGTGTGTGTTGGGCCAGGGGGTCGGGGTGTTTGGGGGGGTGTTTTGGGGAGGGGGTAGGGTGTTGACGCCCGGGTGGGGTGGTGGTTGGGAGGGTTGAGTCCTTTGGGCGGGCTTGTCGTTTGAGGAGGGTGGTTGTTGAGGCGTTGGTGTGTTGTTGGGGAGGGGTGGGGGTGTTGGGGAGGGGCCAGGTGTTGGCGAGTGGAGATTTATTGGATGGGACGGTGTTATATGGGAATGTGGGCTGTGTGGGGTGGGTGACCCTCATCCTCCGTGGATGACCTTGCTGAACTCATGTCACCTAGGTGACCTCATGTTGACCTTGGTTGACAGGTGACCTTGGTGACCCTTCATGTGCCTGTGATGACATGTGACCGCGGTGAACCTTGGTGACCTGCATGTGACCTCCATGACCTCCATGTGGACCTTGGGACCGCATGTGACCTTTGGTGACCCTCAATGGACCTTGGTGACCTCCGGTGACCTAGGTGATCTCGTGTGACCCTGGGTGGACCCTATGTGACCTTGTGACCTCTTGTGAACAAGGGACTCAATGTTGCCAGTGTGACCTCATGTGACCATTGTGAACTCTCATGTACCTTGTTACCTCATGGGACTTGGGAACCTCATTTTGCCTTGGTGACCCTCATGTGACCATGGTGAACCTCATGTGAACGTGTGACCTCATTGTTACCTTGGTAAACTCATTGACCAGGTGACCTCATGTCGACCTTGGTGAGCCTGTGACAAGTGACCACTGTCATGTGACATGGAGACCTCATGGTGGACCTCAGTTGACCTCGTTGACTTGGCCTCATGTGACCCTTTGGCCCCATTACAACATCAGGACGCGACGGACACTCCAGTCCAAAGACTGCAATGTTTTTGTAAAAATCATAAAAACACTGCAACCAAAATGCTACAAATTAACAGAAAAGAACTGTTCCAGGACTCATCCGGGTAATGCAACAGATTGACATTTTAGTGACCCCTTGTCCTATTTGACTTCTAGTGACCCCTGTGCTCTTTTTTGACCTCAAATGCCTTTGCATCCTTTGATAAAAATTCATACTTTTCACCCAAATAAACCTATATGTATACTTTCCTGCAATTGAAATGCTGTGACCACAAAACCTAAAAGCACTGGGACGGGATCCATGGAGTATACACAGATTGACCCTCAATGCCCCTACATTACCTTTGACACATTTTTGGGAAATTTTGATACCATGTCCTCGCTCCAAATAAAGTGGATGCTACCACCCTTGCTAAAGGAACACCGGCCCAAGGCCCATGCACGATAGTCAATTTAACCTCTAATTAACTCTGCTTACTTGAGACCCAATTTTTGCAAAATCTATAAAACACTACAAAATAAATCTGTACCATCCTAACTTTCAACAACCCTGGTTTTCAGAGGATTTTTTGTAGGGTATCAGATTGAACTCTTCACCCCTATGTGACATTTAACAATATTCTGCTTGAAATATCTTAGAATCTCAAACTTGCCATAAGAACGACTGGCTCAAACCATGGGGTTTATATATTTCTAATGATCTCTCATGACCCTTATGTCAACGCAGCCTATTTTTGAAAAAACTTCTGTAAACACTCTTTCTTCCTTCAAAAAGATCAAAAATCAACCAAACGTGCACACAAAGAACTGCTTCATCCATTACAAACTACCCCAAATAATCACGCACACACCCATCCCAACCCACACCCAATCACGAACCAACATGATGGGCCGGGAAGACATGGTTAGTGATCCACTTGTTCAGTAATTTTTAATTCGCCTAAAGTCAATTTTCACCAAATTACCCGCCGTCATTGAAAGGAGTGAACGTTTCAAGGATCCTCCTTAGAAATGGGTTTCCCCCAGACCTTTTCGGAAACTGGGAAATCCCACGTTTACCATTTCCTTGTACTGATTGAGCGACTCGGCATATACACTGCCTACACAGCCCCATTCCTTACGCGGTGCTCAATGACAGAGGAGACTATATTACCTGGATCTACAAAAGGTAAAAGGCAGTCCCACAGTGATCGTCGTTTGGGATCTTTGGGATATTCCTGCTTTTATTTTGGATTAAAAACATAACATAGGTAATAACAAACAACATTTTAGGGTCAAGATGATTTTTAGGTCGATTGCAAAGCTGGTAAACCCGATTACGACGAACGAGTTATATGGGGTGCAGAATTTCATTTCCGTTAGAAGCCGCAACATGCGGCGTCTTTAACCTTGTTTATTGACCGTTAAACGAACAAAATACAGACCGTGAGTGGAAACGATAGGAAATGAAACGGTAATACTCCCCGCGCATTTCTGACATCGTTTTCTCGCGTTTTCTCTCTTCTCTCCACGTGGCGGATGGACCAGCACAGCAAAATTTGCATTCATAGGTAAAACCTTTACTGCGATAGGCCTATGCGTTCTCCTTAAAGTTGTTTAAAAATTAACATAAAAAAAAAAAACTAGAAAAATAAAAAAAATGCACCTTTTTTGATTTTGCTGTTTTGCCTTTATGAGTATTGCGTCCGTCATGGCTATTAATGCAAAGTGGTAATTATATTATTTTTTATGCCTGGGTTGTGGAACGTATTTTCCCACTGCAGTTCCTAAACGGGGGCGTCAAGCGGCGGAGCCCTGTCAAGTTTGGTTTATTTTTACAGATGCTCTATCGAATATGCAGTTCATAATGTTTGTAGAGTGCTGGCGTTTTCAAGTTTGAGCCTTTAAAGTTGACGTACTTAGGACTTGTTTCATTTCACTATTTTTTTTAATCCGCCATAAGGACTTAGGTCCTACTGACAGTTTCCGTTCCTTAAATGGGGGCTTTTCAGGCGGCAGCCACTGTCAATTGTTGGGGGAAAGCTTTATTTTAAAGAGCTCTATCCTCATGATCCAGGTTCCCTAACTAGGTGGTGGCTCCCGTTTTCAAAGGTTTCGACCTGTTCCAAGTTGACTTTTGCTCAACCTTTCTGTCATTCTTTAAAAACATCCCAAATGGGACTGAGGTCCTGTGACAGTTCCTAAAATGTGGAAGCTTTCAATTGATCTTAAAGACACGTATCCAGTGCTGTATCCATCGTGAGGACCTAGGTATTACACGTAAATGCTCACTATTGTTTTTTTTTAAATCTCTCTGCTTCTAATAAATCTATCTCCCTGATGCCAATCAATCTCCCTGATTCCAAAATCTCCATGTTGGCAGCTCTGCAAAGTCATTCAGTCGGTTATTGCTAGATTGGCTGTGCTTTGACGTTGGTATGAGTTTTAATTATGTGTAGAAATTTCACGTACACGTTTTGTGTGGTCACAGTTTCCGCGGGTCATTTGGGGTCGAGGTCATTCTAGGGGTCGTTATCGATAACTTGGCATGTGCGTGGGATATGGATCAAGTTTTGGTATGGTGGTAAGTTTTTGCCGGACGAGTTTGTGGTCACGTGTTTTCGAGGGGTTCATTTGGGGGCAAGGTCTCCAGGGCGTCGTGCTCAGGATACCTGCGTGCTTGATAGAGGATAAGAGTGTTTGGGTATGGTGGTAATTTTCCGTCGTTTTGTGTACGTTTTCGAGGGGTCATTTTGGGTCGTTTCGGGTAACTTGGCCGTGCTTTTACGTATGAATATGATTTGGTGTGGTGGTAGAGTTTCGCCGTAACCACTTTTGGGTCACGTTTTCGAGGGGGTTTTTTTGGGTCAAAAGTCATGTATGGCCATTATTGGGTAACTTGGCTGTATTTTCATACCCATGCTTTGACGTTGGGATATGAAGCACCCGTGGCGCTAATTAGGTCGAAAACATGCCAATATAATCATCTAGTAGCGGGTAATGCTCGCTAGTGGATTAAGAAGGGGTCATTCAAGTCAAGTCAAATGGGGTAAACATTGGTGTTGGTGTATGGACATGAAACTTGAAGGTGGGGTTGATTGTTGATGCCACAAATCTTACAACAAGGTCATCAGGGTCATTCCATGTCAAAGGAGGTCAAATGGGGTAACTTTGTATCCAGGCGAAACTTGGTGGGTGGGGCGTTGTTGAATGAACAGAAATTTTAAGCTCTGACAAGGACGTCGGGTCGTTCAAAGGCAAATGAACCGCAAAACCCGATGGTCATTCAATCCAGGTGATAGCAAAACACCGTGATAGCCAATCCAAGACCGCCTAGTAAAATACTATTAAAGAAACACCACGCGCCCAGACCTTCTTATGGTATGCAGAGAATGCCCTCTTAGGGCCCAATATGACCTTTTGACCTCCAATGCCACCCTACTTGACCCTTTGACCCCAACATAACTAAACATTCGTCCAAGTTAAGTTGAATAGCCACCAAACTTGCCCAAGATAACCACTGGCCAAGACCCCTGGGCTATAATGTCAATTGACCTGTAATGACCCTACATGCTGGCCCCACAACTATGCATTCCCTAACCAACCCCAATTGATGGTTACTGCACATTGATGCACTCGTATAATACCAGAAGCCAAAGCCCTTACAAAGACCAAACCATATCATTATTGCATTAGAAAGCTAGCAATAACATTTTAAAGTTCATAGCTGCTCATATATGCATCGTAGGGCTGACCAGCAGGTTTACCTACCGTGCGGTCATCCCCTAAAATAAGTAACGACAGGCACTAGATTACAGTACTACCAAAGAACCACATTGAACTAGAACCCGCACCCAAGTGAGAGCGCGCCGGGGTCCCAAGCCAACAAGTCTGTTTGGCCCCCTGGGTGGAGGGCCTTCACAAGCAAGGTGACATTGGATGTTATAAATGGGCTGGAGACCCCGCCCCGCCCCTCACATACGCCACACAAGGATTCTCACTATGTACGCTGCATAGGAGAATCCTTGCCGCCATACACCCCCATTTTTGGTCCCCCCCCCCGCAACTTTTGTTGGCGAAGGACTATAGAACTGCTTCCCGTCCTTGTGTGGGGTGTGTTGTCCCCACGCGATATCTTGGAACTAAGCAAGTGTGGTGTCCATCTTCGCAACCTAGATGTATCCCAAGTCGCGTCGGGTGGGATCCAGAAGTGGGCAATGTGTCATGGGTCAAAGGCAATGAGGTCAAAAATATGGTACCAAGACAGTTCCTTAAAAGGACAATCTTCGGCTGTTTTGGTGCACAATTTGTGAAATGAAAAAACAAATTGAGTTTTTTATATCACATATTGTAATGAATACTACGCAAGGCATCAATCAAAATGATCACGCTTTTTGGTGAAACCAAGACAGTCATTTCATGTTACTTTTCTGATACATCTGGTATTTTTTGAAGTAGAAATCACATTACAATGAACACCAAGCTACATGTTACCATACTTCCCTTTTAAAAGGGACTTCTTTCTTATCTATGCACAGGCCAAATCACTATTGTGTAGTAATACCTGTCCAACTTGCGGCACAAAAGTGTGCCTGTTTACCACACTTGAAATTTAGTACGCTTGATGAATGTTCCATGCTATCAGTGTAACAAATACATCCAACAATGTAATTCTGTACCACAATTGTATATTCTAACATTGGAAGTATTATTTTGGATATAATAATTGCTATAGAATCATTCTCCCAGTTTAATAATTTGTCAAGGCAAAAATATTTTGCAATCTGATCCAACCATCAGAAAACTGTCCAATGCTACCTTTAGTGTGGATATTCTCAATTTAGTGCAACAGGGAGTGTCACTATCACTAGTGGTGCAAGTGGGTATGTATATCAAACTGACCAGGCCTGTATGGAAATATAGACTCTTGAATTCAACAGGCAGTATCAGTAACCGCTGAGAAGTGTAAACAATTATGGGCTTACACACACCATAAGACCTGAGTAACCACTGCTGAGGTTTAGGTCAATCAGGATTAATCTTCTGCCTCTGCCTGGCAGAAGAAAAATAGTGTTAAATTGCTATAAACCTGTAAACAGAACTATCTCTTTTGATTTAAATAAGTATGGGTGTCCATCTTTGCACCATATATGTTGTAAGTAGGCGGGCGGTGAGTTCGGAGATGGGTCCATGTGCCATAGGTCAAAGGCAAATATGGTCAAAAATTCATAGAAACCTTTACAATTGTGGTAGGATGATGAAACTTGGTGGGTGTGCTCAACATTCGGTGCCGAAAATTTTGAAGGTCATTTCAAGGTCGTAGGGGTCATCAAGGTCAAATCCCTAAACATGTTGTGGAATGATGAAACTTGGTGGGTTGCAGTCAATATTCAGTGTCCAAAATTTGAAGGTCATTTAAGGTCATGCAGGGTCTCCAAGGTCAAATCTCTAAACATGTGGTAGGATGATGAAACTTGGTGGTGCTTCAAGCATCGTTGGGCCGAAAATATTGAAGGTAATTTCAAGGTCATTTGGGGTCCATTCAAGTCAATCCCTAAACCTGTGGTAGGATGATGAACTTGGGGTGGGTGAGTCAAATATTCAGTGCCCCGAAAATTTTGAAGTCATTTCAAGGTCATGCGGGGTCATCTCCAAGTCAAATCTCTAACATGTGTAGGATGATGAATCTTGGTGGGTGTGCTCGACATTAGGTGCTGAAAATTTTGAAGGTCATTTCACAAAGGTCGTGGGGTCATTCACGGTCAAATCCCTAAACCATGTGGTAGGTTGATGAAAACTTAGTGGTGCGGTCCCATATTCAGTGCCGAAAATTTTGAAGTCATTCAAGTTCATGCGGGGTCATCCAAGGTCACTCACTATGCATGGTTGGAGTCATGAAACCAAGTCATCTGGGGTCAGCCAAATTATTGAAACTGCTATGTAGGAGCCTCTCTGGTTTCC